>JASVER010000017.1:1122676-1401133 GCA_030449065.1 Oceanodroma leucorhoa
CGCCGCGGGGCGGGAGGGGACGGGACGGGAGGGGACCGGGAGCCACCGCCCCCCTGTGGCGGGGGGCGCGGTCTGCCCTGAGATGGCGGCGGMCCGCGGCTTCCCTCCGGGAGCCCCCTCGCACCCCGTGGGGCGGTGGCGAAGGCCGAAGGGGGAAGGCCCTCTCCCTGCCGGAGCTGCCTCCAACCCCGGCCGGGCCCCCACCCTCCAGCCCCTGCTGAGACACCCCGGCGCGGCCTCAAGGAGACCCCGGGGGAAGGGACCGCCCGGGGCAGAGGAAGGGCAGGATGCYTCCAGGGCCCTCCATCCCTGCAGAAAGTGTCCGAAATATCCTTCCGAGCGGCCGGCCAAGGTTGCGCCGGAAAGCCACGGGTGAGCGGGGCTGAGCCCGCAGCCCACCAGGCTCCAGCTGGGAGCTCAAGGCCGGCCACTGCGTGGGGAGGTCCACGCTGCCCTGGCCCGCGGGGCCGCAGAAGGATCAAGGCTGGAGGAAGGTCGCACGGATTCTCTGTCATGTGGGCTTTTAGGGCGATAAACCCATTTCAGCTCTTTGTATATATGTATAGAGATAAATGAGCATCATCTTTCCCAGTCACACTTCAAGAAGAGTTTGCCCTAGAAATTTCAGGTTGTTTTGTTTTTGTTTTTTTTTAATAATGCGTCATTACTTTGCATATGATTATTTGAAAGTTACATCAGAAATGGGAACTTACGTGTGATCTTCCAGCCCTCAGCTCGTTTCATGACATTCATTAGCTATTCACCAAATTAACTGAAGTCACTAAGATCTCCCATTCCTCTGAAGCCTCTTCAACAGTAGCCCATGCAGATTTTCCAGTAAGCTTCTGGAGTGCTGCTGACAGCTCCAGACCTGCAAGCCTAGGAGCGCAGAAAGGTCCCAGCTCCTAGAAAAAAAAAGCCCCATATTTACAGTGGGAATGGTCGAYCTCAATGTGATTTCATTAAACACGCTATAGGCACAGTTTCTGAATCACAACTTTTACAAGGGTTGGCCCTGCAACAACAATGACGGGAGAGACACCAGAGTCACGAAGCCATACATACTTGAGCCTGAAGGCTGATGTTTGAAAGTGGTTGGTTTCAAACCATAGCTGGTTTCCACGAGCAGCTTAAAAAAAGAAGGAAACCCAGGAGCAGCACCATCAGCACACAGGTACCGACTGCTGCCAGGTGGGAACCAGGTACCTGCTGCATAATGCCAGGGAAAGATGCTCTGAGCCAGCTTTCTCCTTCCCCTCCCTCCTCAGCTACCACACACAGTTTACCAAAACGAGTGAACTGACATAAAATGCTAAAATCCCAGCATCCCACCCAAGGATGTGTGCAGGCATACGTGAGACCAGCTTTTGGTAACRGGAGGGTAACGGGAAAAGCTGATGTGCCCACCTCTGTTGTCGCTTTTCAGGCTTGTCTTTTCTCCTTCAGAGCACCCTCTTCCCTCCTCTTCTTTGAGGGACTTGCCATCTCTAATCGTCATGCATGACACAAGGCAGCAGAGCAATTATTTACATTAGAAACCTTTACTGTTTAGACTGGCCAAGAAGTCCCTGGTGTGCAGAGCAAACAAAGAAAATTCTTCCTTGAAAATGTAAATATTCAAATAACCCATTGATAAAAATATGCCTGGCGTGGTCAGTCTTTTGGGTCTTGGATGCCTCTTTCCTGTAAGACACTRTCAATATGTATCACACATTCCATCCCCTTCTCCTATCACCCTGTCAAAAAAAAAAAATAAAAGGTCCCCCCATCATTAAAAACACTCAGGGTTTGTTTTAAATCAGCTTTCAAAACATGTCATTGTGAAGGAAAGAGACAAAATACATCATTCTCCAAACACTCTGTCCCATCCTTCCTGACATTCTTACTAACTGGCATCTTTTTACTGGTATTCTTCTCATCTGCCTTTGTAAGGAAGGAGCTGCTAYTTTCGGTCCAACCTGAGACCGTTGCGTTGGGGTTCGTGCTCCCTTGGTGTCTACCCCGTACTTTCACAGCATCTGCTMCACCGTTCACCTTTCCTCTATTCAAGACAACTTGATTCTCCACCATCGTAGACAACCTTCTCCGGCTGCGAAGCCTGCCCAGTCCTTGTACAGATCTGGCTCCCCTCCTCCTCCATCGTCGGCCGGTTTTGTGTTCACCGCCACCTTCTGCTCTCCTTGTTTGTTTGCTGCATCCCWCCATCTACATAGGAAAAATGCATGTTGCTAGGGGCATGGATTGTTCTTTTAAAATATGTACAACACCCAGTCTAGTGGGAGTCCGATCCCAGACTATTGCAAGACTGGCAGAAAATAACTGAAACCCCTTATTATGCTGCAGGCTTGGGAAAATCTGCTCCTCTCTTAGGCAGCAGCTGGCAAAATGAAGCTGACGGCGCTTCCCAGTCTTGTGCTGGAGAGCCAGGCTCCAGCTGCTGGGACTGAACGAGAGAAAGACTGAGTACGCARCAAAGAGCGCGGCAGGCTTCTTGGATGACCGAGCCCACATGCCGAAGAGCCTGTACCTGACTAGGACCACAGGCTGAGGCACTGTGAATTTGTAGGAAAATAACTAACTCTAGGGATTTTAATCCTAAATCCCCTAGTATTTATATTTTTTTCCTTAAAGTATCCATTATTGAAGTCCTAACATTACATGGGAATATCACTGCTATTATTAACAATTTGAATACATATATTAATATCAATATTAACAGCTGATTTAATAATTCACCTTTGCAGATTCATGCTTCCAATAAAATTCAGCTGAGGAACAYCATGGGAAATTCAGACTTCTGAAGACTGAGATAAACTAGCTATTTTAAAAGCTTTTATCTACTCATTTGCTAGGTGGGTATTTGGGCAAAGAATTTTTTTTCTTTTTTTGACCAAACAGGTAATCACATTAGCCTCACAGATCTCATACAGCTACAGCCCGGCAACTTCGACTCTGCTCCAATTACAGCAAAAGCTGATGCGTGACAGAATGTGTGTGTGACGGTTTCAGAGCTGGAGCATGACTTGAGTTTTCATATTTCAAGAGGACTTTGTCATGCTGGCAATTTTTTTGTAAATAAGCATTTGAGTTGTAAATTGAAAACACTTGGATCATGAAATCTGTGAGAAAATAAAACAAAGGGACAGACTTTTCTGTGCTCCATTAGGGCCATTTCTGATGCCTCTTGCTAATTCATGGCATATCACTGTAGATAAGTAAACCTCCCTGAATATTAACCATATTATGGCCTAACAACCCTGTCTGTAGTGGCTCGAGTTGCTGTTAAAGATGACTTTTCTATCTTGTTTTTGCTTTTCTGTTTGCCAGGGCTGGGCAGCCAGGTTGAACGCAGTGTTTTCCTATCCCACTAGCTAGAAGAGGCTCTAACGCTGCTCAGCACCCTGGAGGGAAGCAAAGTGCCCCGTGAGCTCAGCCCCTCGGGGGAAAGGGAGCCTTTCAGTGCTGTGCATGACAGATTAGCCACACAACTCATTACTGGCAACTAGAGTTGCATGCATAATCTGCTAGACATGGTACTAGAGATGTGCCCCTTAGGGGTTTTTTGGCTCTGATGTGCAACAGCACAACACAGAGCCTTTGTTACACTCCCATCTCAGCTTCTGTACTTACAAAACCTCAGCTTCTTAAAAGGGCTGCTTTCCATGCAGTCCTTCCACTTCAGGGTTTCAACATACACGTCTTTTGATAGGAGCAACAAGAATAGTAGAGCCTGTCTGGCATTCAAATTTCAAACTCTAAAACACAAAGCAAGATGCGATCTTTTTTTTCCTATTTTTTAAAAGCCAATTGCATTTCATCTTCCTGGGAAATTACTGCTTTTCAAATGGAATTCGCTCCAGAGATAAATAGGCCCAGTTAACGTCATAGAAGAGAGGCGAAGAAACCAGCTGCAGTCCTGGCAGAGCAGCCCCCCCCCCGAGCACAGTAGCATGCCCCTTCCCCTCCCAGCCTCCTCACCAGAGAGTGCTGCTTTATCAGCCCCTGTGTGCAACCTAGTATAATGGAAAAACCAAAATAATCATTCCCCCTGCTAGCAGTGTACATGCTTTCCCAACAGCATAACAGCTTTTACTTACATTATGGAAGAGCTGCTTCACCCTYGTGACTTAAATTATAGATTATCCTTTTCTTGAAGCCGCTATCTTACGATTTAACCTTTTCATGACTAACATTTTTCAGTCCTCTCTACCTGAGTTGTGGATGAAGGATTTCCAACAGCAGTATGAGCACTGCATGCTCGGTTTAGGGTAATAGCAGCAAATTGCAGACTGTTTTTCATCTACATACAGCTTGTACTTTTCCATTGTTACGAAGGCTTTGTAGAGATCTGTTGACATGGTTAAAAAAAATAAAATAAAGCAAGCCCAARCCACACTTTTGTTTATGTATTATATACATGTCAGGCTTACATTTGAGACAGCTGAAGTTTATCAAACTGATCACAGGTTTGGACTGGGATTCCCCAGGTTTCTTCCTGGATGCTATCCCTGACTTCAGTCGCTCTCGCTGTTTTCAAAATAGCACATTTTGAGACTGGCTTCTGCCTCATCCTCTGCAAAAAACTTGGCAATCCATTATTGAAAATGCAGGCTTGTTACAAATAAAGTCAATCTAGGAGAAGTAGTCTTTCTTTGCATTTTCTTCCCATGTTACCTCTAAGTGTATACATGGACACCAAGTCCTCTGTATTAACAGATTCAAAATTTCGACCAATCCCTTTTAAAACTTGAATTTCCTTGTCTGCTGTTTTTACCCATTCAATCCTTTCTGAAACCAAACAGTAATTTTATTTGGCTGCACATACCCTAGAGAAAGTAGAGACTTTTATCTGCCAGTATCCAAACCAGAAAACATTTGACTGATGGACTGTGAATTATAAAATGTATCAATAAAACCTTATGAATAGTTAGTCATGGAACTGCAGTTAGACCATAGATGACAAAAGCACAAGCTTGACACTGTAAGGAGAAATCTGTAACATGCAACTTCTACCACTCAGCAGTGGAGTGCATTGATTTCTTTTAATTTTTTTTTTTTTTTTTAAGTTACCTTCATACAAAAGCAAAGTAGTTTTCCCAGCAGAGGGATTTCTTTAGGAGGAGAGACTTCTTTAGGAGGAGCACTTTTGGACCTCCTCAGCAGCAACAGCATCCCCTGCGTAGATACAAATAGTAATTTTTTTTCCCAGTCATTCCCAGGTTAGACTTTGTAGGGCAGTAGTGGAGACGCTTGGAAAACTAAATGCCCTGTAGGATGTTTATTGCTTGGAAAAAGGAATGAGACCATCCCAAAACAGAAAATGTCTCGTGGGAAGTGGAGCTATAGTTTCTCTAGCAGGGCCAGGTGTACGCGTGCTTTTCAGCTTGGAGCAGTGAACACACCATCCACGTAATTCCAGGCATTTGTTTGGATGCAGGTATGCATTAAGCTATGGCCATGCAGCACCAGGGATGCAGCCCTAATGACCATTTCACTAACGGGAGTCTYTCTCAGCCACTGGTCTAGTGACTGAGGCACAGAGACCCCTTGTGTGACAGGGGCAGCTTCTCCTTTGGGACCATTTCCATCAGTTAGTAACAACATTTGGGTAAGTGACAATTACATTGTCCTGAACATTTTGATCCTCAAAGGCTTTTTAGTGGCCAGCTCTTACTTTAGCATCTAACTTTGAGCATCCAAGGCATTGGTCTTTCAGAAAGGACAAAATACCCTGCAGAACAGAGGAACTGTTAAAGGATAGTATAAGGAAGGCAGAGGAAGAACAGATAAATATTACTGTGCTCTATATAAATTTCTCCAGCTGTTTATGATAAATGTTCTCTTACTCCATTTTTTCCTGCCCTCATTTCCTCCCCCACTTTCTAATTGCAGAAAATAAAATAGTACAAGCCCTTGCTTTCATTACATGCAACACCTGCTGCCTGTTCTGAAACAGATGTCTAAAGCATCATTAGGCAATTATTTCTTTAGCCGTTTTTAATGGGACTAATTTCAAACATCTTTGTGCTAAATCCTCCTTCCTCAGCTTCCTCTGTATTTCTCATCCTTTCCTACGTTCAGAGTTCCAACAAAAACTCCTCTCTGTATCAGTTTGCTCCTGTTATGTTTGTCCTGGATCACTGTACTCACAGAAAGACAAAGAGAGAGACTATAAGTACTTTGAACCAAGAACTAAGTTCAAGAGATTTTATTGGGAAAAAAAGACAAGGTGAGGGAAGAAAACAATGAGTATTAGTCAGCAGTGGAGGCAGCAGTTTCAGAACACCAGCTGTAGGTGGTAGGACAACTCCTACGCTCTCAATGKGAATGACTTAAATTTTGGCAATAGGAGAAAAACCCAACTCCAAGCACCCTTTTCACTTCCCTACTACCTTCGCACTTGGCCAAGAAAAGCACACCTTAGAATCAGGTAGGCCTGCAGGGCTTGCACAACTCTGTTGTTGGGGAAGACATTTGAGGGAACTGATTCCTCCCTCCTATTTCCAAATATCACTATAATATTTGGATAGGGTCTCTACTCCTGGGAGGAACCATGAACTTTTCAGGTCAATAACAGACTTGGCACATGCTTCATTTAATCACATTGGCTGTTATACAGTAATAAACATTTGCAATTTATCTTTCTTTGTTCACAGCAGAAGTGGGACAACTTCACTGTCTGCTTGCTCATTGCAGGCTAAGGTGGCAGAGAGCTCCAGTTCTAGCTGGTAGGGAAGGAGCGTTCATTCTTCCGATCAATAACAAAAAGCAAGCTAAAACAAGAGCTGTAGGACATGTTGTGCCAGGTTAATTGGCACCGCACTGTTCAGTGGTTCAACACTTGCCGAAAATCGTTCCTTTAGGTTATTTCTTTCACTAGCAAATTCCTGGTTATGTTCTGCTCAGGCAATCTTGTTAATCTGGGCTGGTTTCAACTTGTAAATTACTGTCACTAGATTAGTATAGCCTCCATTGCACATTTAAAAGATACTAGTGTGAATGGGCTGGTGGCATCCCTAACAATCAGTTACTCAACTTTCTACCCTGATGTAGGTGCTATAACTTTACCAGATTTTAACGGTTTGATTTGCAGTTTCCCATCATGAATGTCTGCCTTGGGGTGATCTCTATGAGCAAACTTCAGGAAAAACAGTCCAGTCATTTCTTAGAAGAGCACTGCAGAACAAGTACTTCTTGTGGCAGTTGAAGTTACTGAAGTTACAAAAAAACAGGTTCCTTGGGACTGTCTTGTCTGTGGTTTCTCTAGTGTTGTATGATGGAGTTTCTTCCTTCCCCCTAATGGAGGCACTAATTTGGGCTTCCCTCTTCTATCAGTGCATCCATTTTCTAAAACTGTGCAAGACCATAACAGCTCCGGGACCTTCAMCATTCTTAACTAGCCAACTACAAAGTCACTTGGGGTGGTGGGACAGAAGCTGACAAATGCCCAGACACACAGTATAATCACATCAGAGTATAGCCACACTTTCTCAGAAAAAACAGGCTAAAAGGAGACACACTAACTAGTAGACACACAAACTAAAAGCCTACATCAACTTTACAGATCATGTCTGCAATGAAATCTGCAAGGACATGAAAGTGGCAGGGAGAGGCAGATAGCTTCTGTCAGGGGCGTGACTTGTGCTTGCTCAGGTTTGGGCAAGACACAAGTGTTTTATTTTTTAATTATATTTATTTTGTACTTGGATACCTGCAAGAAAACCACCACTGGAATCTCTGAGGGTCCTACTGGGTCTTTGGGAGGGTGGGGTGGAAAAATGTTGTTTTCCTGAAATTGCAGCTCTTTCCWGCTGCAAACTACATGGGGAAGAAAGCTCAAGAGTGAAGTGGATGATACCTGCCTCTTCTGGTGCCTAGACAAGGAGCAAAGCAGAGCCTGCTGGAATCGGAACAGGCTGTGAACAGTGCCAGGTCAGTTAGGCAGGGGGATTATACTGAAACGTTCAATTGCCAGGTGCTGACAAGGATATTTGAGTTTGGAAAGAAAAAGGGAACAAAGTAGAGAGGAAGGAGGTTTGACCAGGATCCGTGGTACAAAGATGAACCATGAGACTGTGAATGAAATGAAGGGCCTGAGAAATGACAGTTAAGGAGAGAGTGGAGAGCAGAAATAGATGAAAAAAATTAGGGGGAAAGCCTCTGGGCCTGACAGGGCATATTGCTGGGAATGAAACCCAAGATCCCAAACTCAGCATTTCCCTGCTGCCAACAAACATCCACAAAAATGTTTCAGTAATGCTGGAGCTCCTGGAGGACGGTAACCAATTATTATAACTATTCTTTTATCTCTGTGGATGAACTTTTGTTTGCTTGCTAGCCTGTCAGGTTGGGGCAGGAGGGCTGGAGACTGTGCTGAAAGACGGCAGTAAAGAACGTAGCACCGCACTGACAGGAAGTTTCAAAATTCAGGTTGCCCATGGGATCTGAACTTGCTCCCTTCCCTTTTAGAGGTAAGTATAAAGATACAAATCTTTACTAGGCACATCTTTTCCCCACAGGATCAGCTTACTCCCAAAGTAAACCAAGCTGCATTTCTTTGACAAGCAGATTTTCAGTACTTTGTCTCATAATTCTCCATGTGGCTCCATGCCTCACTGGCTGCTCAGTGATGAATTCTCATTCTGAATAATGGATTAGCAACTCCTTCTATTTATGGTGTTCATCACTGGAATACGCAAGTATGGACAGATCCACAAAAGTAACAGCTTTCAGTCATTTAGCCAATCTTTACATTTTTCATTTATTACTTTGAAAGAAAAGCTTCATTTCCCAGGTAGTTTGTGTAAAATACATACCCTCATGGGTACAAATTTACAATCCAAAGATTTGAGAACAAGAACACTCAGAACTCATTTATCTGGATTTCTATTTTTAAGACGTCATTTAAGAAGTCATAAGAGGGAACAGGATTCCAGGAAAAATACTTGGTACAAATAAAAACAGGGAGACCATCATTGCCTCATAGGACCTGGAGACAAAAAAGACATGCAAAGCAATATGCATGGAAAGAGAGGCAGAGAAAGCTAAAGCTATTAGCAAAAGTGGAGCTTGGACTAGAACCAAGTCCCACTCCAGCATCTATCCATTCATCCACTCCCACAGAGTTCTTCTCTAACAGCTCCCGCCAGTAGAGCTCAAGAGCTTTTAATGACTAACATTGAGAAAAATTGAGGCTCATGCCCTACACAGGGAGCTGTATTATCCCCAATTTACAGAAGAGGGAAACTGAGGCATGAAGCAACCTCATCTCTCACCTAAGCAGATGGTGGGGACTGAAGGTAAGAGTTATTCTTTCGTTTCTTCACCAGAAAAGCAATCACCTTACATTTTGCTAGAATATAATACTAAGATTCTTTGGTAATTTTTGTTCTCAGGTGCTGCATTTCTATGGAAACATACCTTTTTAAGGTAACATAAAAATGCTGACTGCTTTTAAAAACTCCATTTTACTTACCTGCCTTTTACTGCCATAACTGTTTCTATGGAAACTGGAACTGGCCATGAAGCAGTCCTACAACATGAATTCTCACTTGTCAGTTTTACATTAAAGTGCCACCTTCAAAGTCTTTTAATAAACCAGTAATAATTGTGTTGCCTAATGAGTTTTCAAACTAAACAAAACAAGAAAGCACACTTCCAATGAATGTTCCACACAATATTTTGTAGGTGTGGTCTAAGTTAAGAATTTTAACAGTGTGCATGATATGACTCTCTTGGTTAAGGATATGATCTTTAAACAGAGAGACAGTTTATTAGCAGTAAAAGCCCTAGTGTGTGTAGTTAGACTTACATAAAGGTGACTTATACCAGTATGGGTATGTCTAGACTGCTGTCACAGAAGCATACTGTAGAGATACTGAGTAGATGGGTAAATCAACCTACAGTGAGCTCTGTGCTCCCACAGCTAGCTGGGGTACTTCTGCGCAGGCATATGCATATGGTATTCCCTTAGGTACAAGAGAGGGAATGCACTCAACCAGAGTAAGCGTTAGTCTGTGTTGGGTGGCTACCATGGAAAAAATAAAGCATGCAAGCTTAAGGCACAACTATTCTGTACAGTTATTCAGAATTAGAATCTGTGTAACTTAAATAGAGGCTCCTCCATTAGTTTTACTTTAACCTTTCACTCTTGTAAAAACTGTAGGCTCCCTTGTGTTAATTCAGATTTCTCTGAGTTAACTCAAGTGAGAAAAATAACTTTTTCTTGTTCTTGGGGGGCAATCTCCAGCAGAATGTACCCTCAATCACAAGAGTCCAGAATTACCAGCAAGGACCCGCTTTAAAACTTCCAAAGACAGGTTCTTTCCAGAGTCACTTATCCATCTTTCCCGAGATTAATTCTTCCCACCTCATCTCTGACACTTTGCAGTTGATCAGTGCTTTTAAATTGCAACAGGGGCAGAACAGAGAGGAAAGACACTTTGTGGCTGCATCAACCTCCAMTGCATAGAAAATAGGTGGCCAGAGGTTTTAGGCAGACTTTCACAGAGAAACACATCCAAAACACATGAAGTGCAGCACCAAAGTTGTAGGCAACAGAACACATTAGATGCTGTGTGTATGACTATCCAAGCTGCAAAGGACAAAGATGTAATCCTGTTTTGGTATTAATTTATTTTAAAGAGACCCTAAAGAGCAATACGATCTCCAGACTATCTTTTCCTCCAAGATTCAGCTGCTCAGCGCTCCTCCCAAAACTCATCCATCCCATGCACTTGGCTGACATGCTCAGGAGAACCAGTGTCTTTCTCTCTTCTAACCTAAAAGAGGAGATCACCTTTCCCACTGAGCTAGCAGTGTTCTTTCACCCTTTCCCAGCAAAATCAGATTCTGCTAATATAGGACTTCAAGAAAACAGCCAAGTCAGTCTCTTAAATTAGGTGCCATGCTCTTCCATATGGTCCAAGACAYGACATACTTTCCTTAAAATATCCTCAAATTCATGCCAAGTAGGTGACTTCTCCATAATCAAGCAGTAACATATGATTAACTCCTGAAGTGAGTCTGAATTTAGGAATCAATATTCCAAACTACTTCTTCCATAGATAGCCTTTGTTTTTAAGCATTACTTCAAACTGATCAGTAATCAGAGCAGGAATGAGAGAAGCAAATCTCCCCTGTGGCCAACCAGATCTTTTTGTAGGCATGTATTAAAGTTGCAATTCCCCTTGGTACCACTTCACTCGGAATCTGGACTTCATTCCCTGCTTTCCAGAGACGTTTGTGAGGGAGGGTAGGGAGGAGGAAGACAACTTCTACAATTCTTTCTTAATCCTCTTCTCTTTTATTTCCCTCTGCACAAGTACATGCTTTCAGCACCTGTTCAGGCTCATATAAAGATCTGACTAGAAGGTACCCAACGCAAAACAGAGCAGCAACGCTAGGAGTAGGGCAGCCTGCAGGGAAATCAACTACTGAGCCCTGCAGCAAGTAGAGGATTTACAGCAAAAGAATGATTCATACATAGTTTTCCACCATGGACGAACGCACCATCTCTTTAAAGCCAGTGTTTTCCACAGGCCTCTGAATGCAAATGCCAAATATTTTGTCAGGCCTTTCTCTTAGCCTATATCTCACTGCAGCCAGGGCTTGGAATGAGGCATATAATATAACAACAAACCAGAGACCTGGCACACATGGGGCTACTCCCTGGCTTTCCTCATGCACATGGTTTATTTTTCCCTGCTATGTCAATCCTTATAGGGCTTTACCATCACATCTGCCTCCCGGGAGTCTGCTATTTCAACTGTTACAGGGAAGGTGCAGAAGAAAGAGGAAGGATACATTCAGTCCTTTCTACTCTTTTCAAGTTAAAGGTCTCACCTCCACACCATTAATTAAACAGATTAATTAAACAGACAAGCCCCTGCAGCAGCAAGCCCTCTCTAAGGATAAATACTGAACAGCTCCAGGCTTTGAACTGTGGCACATAACAGAGTTCTGATTATTCCAGATAAAACGTCTTGCACGGTAACCTCCTTTCAGTCAAAGTTATTTCATCAATGTCTTGTGTCCCTCTGCAAGCACMGATATGGCTAGTATTTTTCCCCAAAGGTGACAAGGAATAGAAGACACAAAAGGCAACAAGGAGCATGGAGATTACAGTGGGTCTCGCTAGCTTTCATATTTTCTTTTCCAAAGCATCTGATTTATGGTTTACCATTTATGATGTAGGAAGCAATTGAAAAATAAACAGCAAAATGGTGGCTGATTTTGAGAATTCTGGTCTGAACAGGATCCACAACATGCATCAGTAGCGCACACGGTAGCCAGAGGAATCCAGACATGCTTGACAAGCAGTGGGCAAGGTTGCAGAATGGGGAAGGGAAGCAGGACCCCATTTCTRAATATTACTTTTCAGAGAAAGGTGAGGACTGCTTTAGTAGTAGGAAAGATATGCACATTCAGCAATACATATTTATAGACATGGGTACACCAACACTGCCAGGAAGGACAGGCAAATCTTTTGATTGTTTGCTTGCATGTTCTTTCTCTAGCTATTATAAAGTATACATAAAAAGAAAGATCCACAGCTATTATCATATGGAAAGATCACAAGATCAGTCTTTAAGCCAGAAAAACGAGTCCTGATGTGACCACTGCTGTAAACAGTGCTCTTTAGAAGTAACTTTTCTTTAGGCCTCACTGGATAYAAGTGTGAGGACGGCCATGTCACATCTTACTGCAGGGAAAGAGCCCAGCTTCTTTTCCAGCTCCCCTGCTGTATCAGTTTGATACAACTTTCACTAGGAATAGCGAGGAAGTCAGCAAGAATATTAAAACAAGTATTTGGACAATTTCTCTAGAGCTGGACAAAAMCAGCATTTGGAGAATCAGAATGCTCTTTTTTTTCCCCCATCTAGATCAGACCAGATAATAGCAGCTTTTCAGGGTCACTCAACCTCTCCTTCTTCCCTCCTTTATCCTGAATGGACCAGAACAAATGTATCTTATCTTCTCTCTTTAAAATGCCATATAATATCCTTCCATAGTGCTGACAACATCACTGTTACTCTCCAGCAGTTCCAAGACACGGTGCATCACCACTTCAGCCAGAGAGGGGTTGTAGCTCTGCCGAACACAATTCAGGACATGAAGGAAATGGCAGCCTTTTTCAGCATCTGCAGAAAAAAAGGAAAATGCAGCCAGGCATGGAGGAAAGACTTCAGTCTGCCTCTTTTTAACTATTATAATCCGATTAGTCATGAAAAAAACACAGCTGTCGGAGAGGAAGAATGCCCTAGGTACTAAAGCAGAGATGCATGTATTCAGAGGGAAGAGATCCAGTCTGTGCCTACAGTTCTCCAATTATGAACTGTTCCCACTGATTTTTCTGGGAAGTGTCAGGGCTGTAACACTACTAATGAGGGTGAAAGATAATCAGCCTTGCAAACTCTAATATACARGGCTCATTCAGTACAACCTGATGATGAGGTTAATAACTTAAGGGTACCTCCACTGTCCACCTATGCAGGCCATCCAGTTTCTGAAACTGCAGAAGAAACCAAATGAAAATCCTTTTGCTCATACCCAACTTCAAAAACGTCTAGAACAGAAGGAAGGTCCATGGCCRGGACCTGTAACTGCTTGCCCAATGCTGGCATCTTGTGGAAAAACTGCTACAGTGCAACTTTCATTCACCTAGCAATGCAATCCCATCCCTGCACTTCAGACTACTCAATTACGGGAGTAGAAAGTCACAGAACTTCAGTATCAAATTTTATCTCCTTTTAAGAGGAATGAACCCCGAAAATGTACAAGRGAACAGAAATGTAAAAATAATCCACTTTCCTAGAGGGCCAGCCAGAGACAAAGGTCCTTAATGGCTGCAGTATTGCATGCAGCTACTGTGTGCCTGGTGGAGCCATCATTTGAAGCTCAGCTGTCCCACTCAACATTTCCCCCAACAGACCCTGAAGACCCACTAATCATCAGTGCTGCAGGCTCCCAGTCTCTGCAAGTACTGAACTCCACAACAGATTTCTTTCTCCTCCAAGGCTAACAATGGAAAACTAGCATAAATGAGACACATCAGCACAAATGACTYTCCTCCTCCTCAGCTCACATGATGTAAGGTAAGTTTGATAAAGGTACTGAGAAATTTCCATGGGCCAGGGAGATCACTGTATTTTGTTGTTGCTGCCTTTGGTTTTATTTTTGCCAATCTCTACTCTAGAATCAGCTGAGGCCCAGGACTGCCTTAGAAGCTGCTGAGAAAAGTCACTGGTAGATAGGAGGCAATGCTGAGTACTGGTAAATAAACAGTTCAGCCTATTAGGCTGTCATTCAGGCAAAGATACTTCTTTAGAAGTCAGTAATCCAGTGTGATGAAAGACCTTTGTGGCTGGTAGCCAAAAATGCGTCCATCACCCTAGGACAGATAAGTGCAGAGAACAGAACAATGCCTCTACCTGGTCATAGTGACTGTTGTTGCAAACAAAGCAGGTAGCTGCATTTTGCATTAGTCATAGGTTTGTCATAAGAAGGTCAAAGTGCCCATCCCTGATCTACAGTAACTTAGCTTAAGTCTCGATGAATTAATTAGCGACTCAAGTGTTACCCAACAGTACAATACATACTTTGCTCCTAGATGCTGGTAGAAAATGGCATTTTGGGGTAGCTGCAGGTGTGTACAATCATTAAGTAACCCAGAAGCACTCCTAGTCTACGACCCAGCTTTGAGGGAATACACTCCTTGCAGTGGAGTGATACTCTCCCTCTTTCATTGACGTACTGGGTTCTAGCTTTTGTCTACCAGCTGAGGATGTGATTAACTGTCTTGCCTGACTACCAATATCAGAGAGGATTGAGTTATAGAACAACTAGCATTTGCCCACTGTGGACATCTCACACAGGGTCCATTTCGACATATTCAATTTAACTTCAAGAGGTTCTGTTTTTTTCCTCTCTACTAGTAGCCTCATCTAAGCCTAAACCCAGAGCAAATGTGTAAAAAAAAAAAAAAAAAAGAAAAAAGAAATAAACAAATCTGGACTAAGTCTACCATTTTGCAGTTCAGTCTGGAGTCAAAATGCACTGCCATCCTCTTCTGGCTGTCTTAAGCCTCTAGATAGACCCACAGTGGCCTCGCATGAGGGCAGTTAAGATCAGGCTRTTTAGAATTACAACTGGAGTCAAGGACTAGGCTTGTCATGTAGGCATATTACAGATCAGGGTTTGTGGAGCTCTGACTAGGCACGCTAAGGATTTTTTTATTTGTACAATAGTTCCAGGCAGCTGGGTTGGGCCTGAGAATGTGTCACAACTAAAGCAATAGGGTGAGGCATTGCCTTGAAAACTGGCAGAGAAGTAACTCATTGGAGAGAAGAGTTTGGTTTATCATAAATCAGTCTTCCTGTCATGGAAGATAAATGTGACTCTTGAAGGAAAATGGGTCTTGCAACAAACAAGCAAAAGCCCTTGAGGTATTGCCATGTTCTTGTTTTCTCACTAGAAGCCTGCTCACCAGTCAAGGCCAAGCGACTGGCTATGACTGCCATCCCACCAGCAGAGGGGGTCCGACAGTTACATTGAGCTCTGCGCTCTTGCATCATTCAGTGACAATAAAATATCCGCAGTACCCTGTTGGTTTTGATTGAAGCTTCTTGGCTTTCCTTCTCAAAATCTTCTATTACGAGTGACCAGGACACTGAAACGGTCCTTTTGAAAACTAGCAAAGAGACACTGACCTGGAAATTGTGCTCTTTACAACAGGAAACTAAGTAGGTGGAAAGCTTCAAGGAGAACAAGAGGCTCTGTAAAGCAGTTGCTATTTTTAACCTGCTCAGTATGGAAAACATGGTTTTGAGGACTCAGGAGTCTTCAAAGTCTTTTCTGTGACTGATATAYAAGTTTCTCTCTGCTGTTGACTCCTCCTGACTGGGAGAAAGAACTTTCCAACCTCTCATGGAGCACTGAGAGTACTTTACCAGTGTGATAATGCACAAGAGGGGAGTTAAACACCAAGCAGTTGCTCAGTGCCCTGTGTCAASTGTATACAGGTTCTGGCCTTTATAGTGGCACAATTATGGAAAAAAMCAGGTTCCCAGGAGAACTAGCTGATGTATAAAATGGACAGAGGAATAATTTGACTCTTACAGAGAAGATATTTGTATTTGTTAATTGGATAAAAGACAATAAAACAATGTGATATGGTAACTTGTTGCACTGAAACAGTCAGGCAAATGAGCCCATCTTCACCTGCATGCCCGGTAATATCTACTCCCTCCATCCCCCAAAGATACAGAACTTTTACCTCCACCTACAAACCTCATCTACAATTGTACCACACTTAAGGTAGCCAGTTGAAAACTCAAAATAATACTACTTTACTTAGCCTTTTTTCACTGCAGGATAACCATCATATACCAGGTCCTACAAGCACTATTATAGTTATGATAGTATAAGGATATGAGCAATTTAAGACTATATGCCTTATGTTCTAGTCAGTCATTTATTCCGTACTAAAGTGCATTCTACCCCAGAAATAGCTGCACTCCAGCAGCAAGTGATCTCTGCTGATGCATTCTGCCCGATGAATTGAAAGAAACTCTGTAGCAATGTACCTGTGCAATAAGTAGACATTCAAGTCAAGCACAAGCTATCACTATGGCAATAAGACACAATAGGCTTGAGGGACAGGGATAACTCAGAAGCCACACGAGGTACATTATCTGAAAAGAAGTGGATTTTGTTAGATGAAATCCCTACCTGCAAAGAACAACCACCTGTGCTCCATCTGAGCTTAAAATCTAAAGAGAATATCCTACTGACTTAAGTTTTATTGTTGACTTAATGGAGGCGGGTATTTCACCTTTCTGTATGGTCACTTTTSTGTCAACTCCCCTGTAGAAACTGAACTAGCAAGATTTGCTACTTATCCGGAGTGCAAAGCAACAGCTGCTAGGTGCTGACCTAACTTCATCACATTTGGTTCCTCCCAAAATCTAAGTATTCTCAAAAGATATAGATCTAAGATAATGGCTGCTTATTTCACATCTGAGAGGTTTGCTTCCTGCTGGGCACATCTGCTCTTTCTCTCTTCCTGCTCACAGGAAGCTGCTCTTGCACTCCCGCTTTTAGTTATACTGATTAGCTACACCAGCAACTTAGTTCCGAGTTCAAGGGTAAGGACAAGAAGCATATCTAATCCAGCAGCAGAAGGAGATACTGTCGTCAATGTATCAGCAGCAGCTCTTCAGAGCCCTGGTCACACTGCTACTTACGCCTGGGTTTTCGACAGTCTTCTTTAATCACATCAAGGGTCACTTTAAGCAGCTCCTTATCATGGTCAGTCACCTGGAGAAAACAGAAGAAAYTGGCAATTTATAGCAGTCTGTTTCACAGTAGATGGCACGGCTGTTGAAAAGCAATCCAAGGCCATGATGTATCCTAAACTAACACTGTCATAAATACAGCCTGCATTATATACTGCCTTCGAGACTAATAATGAATGTTAAATCTTCAGTTATTATTTTTAGTACCACGAGTTAGGTGAAGAACATGATATACCAGAATTCAACCCAAAGGAGGGTGACCAACTCAGCAAACACCAAGTTTCAGCCCACTTCAATAAAGAGAACTGTCCCAGGTCCCAGGCTTCAGTGTGCTCAGCTGCGTCAGCGCAGTTTGGCAACCCAGTGAACACAGGCYGCGCTTGGAACAGCAGCAGTACTTAAGTCTGGTGCTGAGTTACAAAAAGAACAACTCAGTGGGTGATACAGAGGTAAAAGCAACAGTGAAGTAAGCTGCAGATAAGACTTTTGAGTAAATAGACAGCACTTGGATGTCCAACTTCTTTCTGAAACATTTCTACTATTTCTGAAACATTTCTACTGACTATGAAAGTCATACTCCTGAACTTGTTTGCAACCACAGCTCAGTTCCTTACATGGTATAAGTCCTTGGAGCTACTAGGTTTCTGGAAAACCACCCCATTTTCTTGTAGCATCCTTATTGCTTCCTTAAAAACACTGTGAATCCTTTTGGAACTGGAGTCACTTTTTGACTTCACCTGGATGGGAAGAAAGGAATGAAGCAGATGGTGAGAAATCTCAGCTCAACTAAAGTTACCAGCAAAAGCTCCAGATGCTTTCAAGAGCAAAAGGACTTMAGGTGATTTTGGTACATTTTTTCTTGTTACATATTTTTCTTCATTTAGTAATTCACAAATCATATCTGTTATGTATGAACTAACCAACATCCCTAAGCTTCAAAAAAACCCCCAAACAAACACCAGAAGCTTGTGCTATTRTTAAGGAATCACAATCTCTTAACTGCCTCCTTTGTATTTAGCAGCTATTTGATTATGTACTGAGAACTCTCTTTTAGAATAGRTTTGTGATGTTCGCAGAGCATTTGGCTGTTTAGCTAATCAAGCTTTGCTCATATTCAGAGTTTTCCTGGTAATAAGGGTAGGAAGATAGGGAGATCAGTGCTTTGTAAGGTGATATTCAGGAGGAATCCAAGTGCTGGGGATTGGATTCCAATYTCCTGATTTGAAACTGAGGAAGTGTCCAAGGAAAAGCAGGAAACTGGCAAGAACAGTATTTGTTTCTTGTCCCCTTTGTTCCAAATTTTTACACACATTCTGATCATACTCTCCAGAGTTTCCCCATAGCCTAATGAAATGAAAGGATAAAGAGCATGCAAGAAATTAAGACAGGTATACGAGATAAGGGAACAAAGGATTCAGTTTTGACGGCAGGTGGGAAATGAGTCTCTTGTGAAAGGAAAACAATGTGCCTAGAAGTCCGTAACTGAGGAGGTTATTCAGAACAAAGTGTTCTGTGTTTGGGACACATCTAACAGAGTAGGAAAGAAGGAAGGGGAGAAAAAAAAAATCAGGGAAAAGCAGGGTTTGTTTGGAAGTAGAGCAGAACTAAGACAGTGGAATGACAGCTAGGGAAGTGGAAGGAAATAAATAATAAGTTGTGGAGAGGAGAAAGTATGGGTAGATAAGAGCAAGACCACGACTTACTGTTCTCCATCTTTATCTGTCCTACTATGTCCTTCAACCTCCCATTTATCTACACAGACTGCTTCAAYTCCCAAATTGTTGTTTCCTCATCTGTTGGGAGCACACTGTGCTCCCTGTGGTTTTCTTTGAGAACAGAGCTAAACTGCTTCCCACAAACCAACATGTGATAACTAGAACCACACCAGAGCAACCAAAGCAAGATTTGCCAAGCCATTTCTTAAACTAGCACCATAAATGCTYCCACCCTGTTCTGAACAAAAGTATCAGACTTCACATATGCTACTTCACTCACCGGATACACTCACAGAAGCCTTGGGAGTGAAACAGGCAACCACCATGCACTAGAATGAATTCACACGAATATGTGAAACAGACACTACATTAGCAATGAAGAATATCTTTTCACTATACATTCATTCAAAACCATTTGCAAATCTCAAGTGAAACTCCAACTGCTTCTAAGCCTGGGAGCTGATRTGCCTAACTGGAAATAGTTCAGAGATCCAACAAGGATATTAGCGTTAGCATGCATCACAAGTTTCTCCATCCCCTTCCTCCAGCTAATCCTCAATATTTGAACAGGCCATAATCACATCTCTCACTCTGTCCCACAACAGCTAACTGTCTTTTTTCCTCTCAATTTGACAGTCAAAAATAATTGCCTAATAGTTCAAGACAGTTAACATAGAACAATGGCTATTATTCTCAGTTCAGTTTTCTCCTTCTGTTCCAGACCGAAGGACTTCAGTGCCCAAACGTTTGTMTGTCCCCCTGTCCACCACAGCTATATCAGTTTGGATAACAACAGGCACTGCTTCTAATTACAGACTTGACCGTACATCTGGACACCATTCCAATCACAGCGTTAATACCACTATCATATTTCTCTTCATAGTGCCTCTTCTAATAAACTGAAGCAACAAGCATAAAATGTAGCGAGAAGGGTTAAGTGAATAGTGAGTATTTCCTCATGGAAAAGCACATTCTCATAGCCATATGTAAAATGAAGAGACTTTGCCTCTTACTCAAATGCAGTAATAAATCCTCAAGAATCTAAAACTGCTAGCAAAGCAACCACCTCAAGACTGTGATCAATTTTTAATGTGAAAGCAAACGTTTGGGGAGAAAGAAGATAAAAATATCTCCAAAGAAGCACGATAATTATTCAGTTTGGCTTAACACTGAGATCCCATCAGAAAAGGGAGATAATTAGAAACAGACTCTGTGTGAACTGACACACAGCTCAGCCTGGATGGATACTGAAACAGAATCACTAAGAATGCAAGTCAAGGCATTGACAGAGCAAAGGCAGAGGGGCAGGCTTGGGAGTGAGAAAATAAGTAAGCAGCTGATACATATCAGCACCCTCTCATACRTGCTGCAGAGTCCAAGGGAAAGGGCTGCATGGCAGAAGGACTGTTCCTGAAGAACAAATGAGGGCTCCTGCCCTCYTCAGGGGCTTTAATATTATCCTGAAATGACAGGAAAAGTTTGGGTTTTTTTCCTAGTGTGCTCTAGAACATGCTTCCTCCTCTCCATCCCTCCGAGTAAAGCAACAATTGAGGAGTTTGTTTGTGAACACAATCTAAAATTACTTAATCTGTTCTTTTGGTCCACCCAAAATATCTCCAGCATCTCATCCTGCAAATTCATAAGTCCATAACACTTCTTCCCAATACCTTATCACTTTCTTTTATGCCAAACCAGGCCCTCATTTCCTCTGGGCTTGGATCCCCCCTCAGAGCCAATGTACACCTAAAGCTTGTGATTTAGTCTACTGAGCAGAAATCTACGGGAGACTGAACATGGGACTATACACAGAGAGAATAAATCTAGGACTATGAAATCCAATGTGATTTCACATCCCTGCTTTTATTTCAGGAGGAGATTGAAAAATGCTTTCATTTCAACAGTTATAAAGATGTATTGTAGCTGTTAATGTAGTTCCTTCTAAGTCACAACTTATTAGCCATCACTTTACTTTTACAAAGCTTTCCACCTGAGAAATGCAGGTATTAAGTAGATTAACTGCTGATCCAAAGCACCAGCAAGATTTGAATCTGGATTTTGAGTTTACCTCCCACAATGTTCACACCTCRTTTTTGCAAAGTGCCCCCCTTTGGCATGTCTTAGTTTCAGGGTGCACAATTTCAGGTTCCCTGAAGTACTGACAGCAGGGGTTTCTCCCACCCCCAAATCAGGTCCTTTTCAAATAAATGAAGCTGTACATCCAAACACAGGAGCATCCAAAAATCATTCCTTGCTTTTGCAAAACATGTTCCCTGCCCCCCCCCAAAGAGAGAAGCAGCTATTAAATAACAATTTTACCATCACTACCCTCCCGCCCAAGACCAGCCAAGGACTCTGTAGCAAAGCCAACAGAAGAATCCATGTGTCCAGAATTAAGTTGGTATTTTAATCAACATATTCCATCTGAGGGGTCTCACACAGCTTAGTGGGCTGGTGCTGTGCAACCAGTTATTCTCAGATCTTTAAAACAAGACAAACTCCCTGTACAATCAATAATAGGTCAAAGAATGAAGTAGTACAGGAATTAGTCAGTCTGTTCAAAATGATGAAAGTATGTAACCTTTGGCTCATTATGAATCACAACACACCCTGATGGTGTTAAAGTTTCCTGGTATAACCACACACGTGATTCTACTCATGGAATTGCCCTTTGCAATTTCTCATGCAATGTTTAATCCTTGGCTTAGACAGATGACAATTTTAGTAATAGTGATKCTGGACATGTCAGTCCTGAAGTCCTATAATAAGCTTTGCAATATACATATTTAAAGTAGCAGTGAAGCTTCCTCAAGAGGCAGGAAGATAAGCACATGGTATCAAGAATGTATAATGCACTATGTTATACCTACAATACAATGTAGGGGGTATATACAGTAAGTATGAACGATACTGTAAAACTCCCTGCTTTAACTACTTGCCATTGCTGACCTTGAGATAATATTCAAACCAAGAGAAGTACAAACAGACGAGTCTGGAAAGCACAACCCAAGTTACGTGTCCAAGCTAGTGACATGCACAACCTGGAATGGTAATACTAAAATAGCACACACTATAGCTTATGCATGGAAGAAGTGCATAAAAATGGTTAATCAAGACTGGCTGGTTGCAAGTCATATTTAATCCAGTTGAGAAACTGGACGGATCAAGTTCACATGTAGTGTTCTTTAAAAAAAGGAAGCAAAGGCTTGTCCATTTGCCAAACATAATTGCCTAAGTCCAGCAAGTACACTCTTTAGGTTCTCTAAGCACAAGATTAATTTTTCAGTTTTTTGCTTGTAGTCTTCCCTGTGGTACCCACCCTTCCAGTCTCAAAAGTCATTTGTTTTAAGGGATAAGRGAAAGGCTACAGCTTAAGGATAGAGGGGGCACTGGTTATGTGAAATAAAGCTCCACTGGTTTTAAAAGTCATAACAGATTTGTTAATTTTTAATTATTTTTAAAAACACCAAGCCTTCCAATTCTCTTACCCATCCTCTGTAGACTATAAAATTAAATGTTCCCTAGTATATGTCTGAGTGGAGGACATGRTTTGAGTTCTGCCATGTGCATCTGCTAGAGGGAAATTTATTTTGAAGACCCCGAAGACTGCACTGCTGGGGAGCCATTAGGACTGGAACTAGGTGTTGTGGGACATGTATGGGATGGGGACAGGGCTCAGGTACAGCAATGCTGAAAAGGAACAGAGAGATGCTGCCTACCTCAGGCTATCCCAGCTACCTCCTTCCATCTTCACCCCCTGCTCTGCTCCACTGCCAGTGACTCCATAGSAGCTCAACTCCTCCCTGGAGAAAATATTCCATGCTGAGATACCCTCCCACTATGATGAACACTGTGCAAGTACTTTAAAAGTTGGGAAAGAGAGGAAGGGGGTGCACCACATCTCCTAGGATCACAGGAAAGGAAGAGAGAGGCAAGAAAAGAGTTTAACAGMAACTGTGCTCTAGAACACTGGAATCAGGGTTAAAAAAAAAATAAAGTTATACATCCAAATAACTCATCCTTTCACATCCAGGAAAAGTGCAAGAAGTAAACAAGTGTGTATATTGTGGTGTGGCTGGCCTAATTAGTTTGGTCCATTCATGTAGCTCCTCCCTTGCCAAACAGGCATGAAATAACATTGTTCCACATTAGCAGCATCCTTTATCCTTTTGGTTTGAGGGTGATGCAAAACAGAAGACTACAGAGGGGAAAAGAAAGGAAGAGGAACRGAAATCAGATCTATTACACTTATTTTTGTGGATCAAACTGGGTACTTGACCCTTTGCCAATTATGAGAAGTGACACCTTCAAGTGACAGAGCAGAGGAACAATGAAATGCATTTCCAGAGCATTACCAGGCGCTCCTCTTAAGGCATTCAGGTCACTTGACAACTGCAGGTTCTTTCTTATGCAAAGATATATAAGCCTCTTTGCAAGGAATTAATACCAAAGGGCAATAGAGAGAACTGCAATTTCTAAATAAGCATCTCTATGCTCAAATTCCTGGGACATATACTCACACTCTTGCATCAGGGTCAGGAGCAACTATTAATTATTATGATAGCTCCTCATGACTGCTAACAATGCTGATGCTACATTGTTTTTGTTGGTTTGGTTTTTTTGGTTGGGTTTTTTTGTGCCTTTCTATGTTTGTTCTGCACCAGTTCCTATTTTAAATGGCTTTGCAAGTTATTCATCTTGATCTTTCTATAAATGCTGAAACTTCAAAGATGGAAGTTTCCAGTATTAGTCACAATGACCACTACTTCCTTTAATGTAAAGGGTTTGGGAACTTTTAATACTGTTCCAGCTAGTTTAGAAAAAATACCCTGTCCCATGTTGGATATTCTAGTATCAAACTTTTTTGTCAAAAATGAAAGTAGCTCCTGTTATTGTTTACATCCATGTTTGCTTTAAAGCAAACAGCAAAAATGCATTTAATAAAAATAAAAGAAACAGCTATCAAGAAGCAGCTATCAGAAGCAGTTCAAAGGGGCCAGCAAGAATAGAGGTACTTTTCATTATTATTTGACCTCATCTACAAAGGGACTGGTTTTTGTGGTTTTGGTTTTATTTTTAAAGAATTAAACAAACATCAGATGTTAACATAACATAGCACTTAACTTTAGAGTGCATATCAGAATCAGGCAGTGAAAATGACTGCCATGGATTTATTTCTCCTCAGAAAACCAAGAAGTAAACAAGTGAGTCACAGCGCTCTAGCTTAAGTTTCAGTTGCCATTGGTAACATGGTAAAAGCCACAACTCTGCTAATTTTGCAGAAATTTACTACTTCACACCAGTTGAAGTAGTTGAGAATCTGGTTTGTAATTTATCCAAATAACACAGAGTAATATAAAGCCATTTTACAAGATGTTTTTTGTTCTATTTCCCATTCTGCAGTTGATCAAGAGCATACTATCTCACTGGAAAGTTTCTCAACAGTTTGGTTCCGCGCAACTGCATGTAAACTGATTTCAATTAAATCCCACCTTCTGATCCTTTCAATCATGGCCTTTCACAACTAGGAATTTCCAACAAGAGAAACATGTAGCAGGGAGCACTTATTATAATAATATTTCCTTTTCAAAGCTACGTCTCTCATAATATGTTGAGCTTCAAATGTGAAACAAGACAAAGACTTTGTGCTCCCTTCTCCTGATCAAATTCAGGATCTCGAGCATCTGTCCCAAACAGCTCATGTACCTTAAAGGAATATCCTTTTCTGATACTGCCACTATTTACAAATTTACATAAGTTAGTGCCTGTTGCAGACTGTAAGGTTACTCAGCCCTGATACAAGATTACCCTTAACAACAGAATTTTCTCTTATGGCTTTCTTCAGTCCAGTTTTGTATGTCTCAAGTGACAAGGTTTCCTCAAGCTCTGTAAATAATTCATGCAYAAAGCTAAAGCACTTGTGGTTTTTTAATCCTCTGAAGGCACCAGTCTCTCATCTGGTTTTTTATGCTTAAAAAAAGTACATGGTATTATTTCCTTCTACTAAAAACTTGAAACAGTGACATTCACTCACCTCCTGACAGCTAGAACTGGGTAGATGCACACCAGCCAGCGACACCAGAGTATCAATTGTTTCCAGCTCCTGTTGGTAGAAGGTCTGAATTTTGTTTTCTAGTAGAAAGCCTTTCACTTTCTCATGCAGCATATTGATTGAGAAATTCTGACCCTCCAGGCCACTACAAGGATACATAGAACATGTCAGAAGGCAAGAAACATACTACTAACATTTTTTAGAACAATTACCTGAAGTTAGACTGCTAGACTGGTTTTCAAAGGTCAAAAGGTATCTTACTGTCCTTAAAGAATCTGAATTTAAACCCTTAATTAAAACAGACCATTTTTATATGCAATAAACATCTAACTGTTCCTCTTCAATCACTTGCTGTAACAGTGTTGTGATTTTAAGGTCTGTAATCTCTGAAAGCACACTACATGSAAAAGACCTGCCAATAAGCACCCAGCTACCCTTAAAGTGAATACAGGAATGGGTGTTTGACTCAGTTTATTGAGGTTATGTATTTGACGATGACATGGGCAACAGAAGTTGAGAGCATTTCAATGGAATAGCTCCTTATCCTTACACATAAAACAAAATCAGGCAAGGACACTCCCCCATCTAATCTGTTGACCTCACCCGCAAACCTTGCTCCAAACCCCAGTTTTCTTTACTATATGCAAGAGGTCTGTACACAGTATTTTACTACCTTCCTAATATTCACTTTGGTTCAGCATTATATTTCTTTTCTCAGATTATGGACAGGTATCTCATCTGTATGGATCATCAATTATTTRGGAGAAAAGCAGGCTGCTACTGTATGCTTGTGCAGAGTCTAAATCACAGTGGGGCCCTGTTCTATTTTTCTCCACAGTTATTACAAAAACAAATAAACAACAAAATCCCATACTTTGCCCCAAGACTAGTCTGGATACTGCATTTACCTCTGTCCCTCCTCAGGGTCTTGGAAAGGTTTATCATAAACTTCTCTATAGAGACAGGGGAGCTCCAGCATTCTTGAAATCTGAACATCACACASAGGATCATCCACTTTATCTGGAGCAGCAAAAAGAACACACGTACTTGGCCAGAACTGCCATACCAAYCTTTAAAGCAAGCATGCCTGAAGCAGCACAACAGAGCTTCACATGCCAGTATTCAATYGGCAAATTTTGTTCGCCGTTGTTTTTATAAAAACAAAACCACTGCTTTTACAGTTTACAAGGAGGTAAATGACCTGTTGTGGTGTATTGCAGATTATGCTTTTGTCTGACAACTTATTTAACCAGAATTTATGATCTTTATTTTACCTTTCAGCAGTCTTTATCCATTAAATGAAATTAACACATAGTAAGGAGCTTTATTTGGGCCAAACTGAAAGCAATTTAAAGGCTATTTGAACTGCGTGGCTCTCCTTTAATGAAACAATGGTATTATTACCAGTCCTTGAATGGGTTATATACTCATAAATCTTCTGTCTGGAAAGGAGGGTTGAATCCCCTCTCAGATTTTAGCTAGAGCTGAAAAATCTACAGACTTTTTATGTGAGCTACACAGGGTTTTTAGAAGACGGGCTTCCCCCTACCAAAGAAATCATTGCAGTAGTGTCTCTGAAAGATTTCACTGGGGAAAACCAACTCTTACACAATAGCACARGCATGGAGGAGGGAAGTAGTTATGTAACTGGAAGCTCCTAGGGTTAAACAGCGAGCTGCAGAACCCTGCTGCCCAAAGAGCTGTCAGGTACAGGGGCAGCACCTGCAGATCTGCGCCCGAGTGACTGAAGATGAAGAACACTTCTCAGTCATTCCGCAGAGCCAGAGAGTTTAGGAGAACCTGGGCTTCGGTGGTACATTGTGCCCATATGCTGCTGTCTGCCCATGCAATGGATTATACAGGCTGCGACAAACAGCAACCGTTTCTCCAAAGAAGCTAACACTTTTGATGAAGTGTGACATAAAAAGGTCACCAACTCCCTTCCCAACGGCTTTGGCTGTTCTACTTCAACACAAAGAAAATTGAAGAGCAAGTCACTCTCACAGATATCCAACCACAGTATCTGCATAGCATTCTTGTATGCGTGCTAGTCATCTTTTATAGATTTTCCAGGAATGCCTCATTTACAGGCAATATAATCCCACACATTAAGTAGTGTGTCTTCTAACCTTAGACTGCTAAAATTGAAATAAAGACATACAGATGAAAATCTCTTTAGAAAAATGAGATGCCAGAAAATACAGTGGAAACTATTCAATGAAATACATACAGCTTAGACCTTCTCACAAATTCCGACAATTAAGTTACATATGTCACAGATCCATAACACTCACAAAAACATGAAGCCTGAATTTCTCTTTGTTGCCTGTAGGTTCGGATGTGACCTCTGACCCTGACAATATCCCCAATCTCCAGCTTGGTTTTCTGGCTCACCATTTCTTGGAGTTTCTTCATCTGTTCAAGCACAGTAAGACTGTTGGGTGTGCTTGGACGACCTGTAAGAAGTGGGGGAAAGGACATCAGGCATTAAGGCCAAGAGGACTGTCCTTTTGCATTCATCCAAACACCTAAGCATTACAGGAGTCATATTACTAAAAAAGGGGTAAGATCCCAGGCACCATGTGTCCTGGGTAGCAAACCTTTTGGGTGACAAAGTTAATTTACAGTATTATATTTAAGTAGTTCACCTGGGTAAAGTGTAAAAGGGAGGAAATACTGATTTACCAATGAAAATGTCATAGATGGGTTGCAAAATTGAAACATTAATTTGAAATGGGTTTTGTCATTTTTTGATTTTGTCATGCTAAGATGGATGAGAGGAGAAAAGAAAGGTCAGCTGAACTTTTTACATAAGAGAAGAATGAGTCATCTGAGGTGGGGCCAAAGTATTCATGGGATGCAATTTGATGTCTACACTGAGGTGAATGCAACTTGACAGAACTTCACATTTACAAACACACCTTTGCAGAAGAATAAATTATTCRTAACTTAAAACCTGAATAATGATCCAAGTATTCCTGATCACAATTCCAAAAGGCTGGAAGAAAATTCCCTGTGCCCCTTAGGAGCTGTTTTCTTTAGCAGGTACAAATGAATTAATTTCCATTAATAATATAGTGTCCATTCAAGCACTACTGATGTCCATGTAAAATAAGAACACAAGGCTGAAACAAGCATTCTGGATCCTCATTCTATTTCAAGCTGTATTTCATGCCATTCCTTTAATGAATTTAAGTTCCTTGTAAAACCTGATTTGATTGTGGGTCCTCATTATTTTTTTGGAAAGCTGTGCCACAACATCACCTCTCTAAAAGTGAGAGCTGTCTTCTAGATTCCAAGTTCCAGTTGGGATTGTTTATACCACTTGTCATATCATTGTTAAAGTAAGTATGAATAATCTGTCTGTATACATGGGCTTGTTCCATGTATAAAAACTTGTTCAGAGTTTTTAAATTTTACATCAAGCTTTCCTCTCCCCATTCTGTGCGTATGTAACCTTAACACTGGCAGATGACACTAGTAACATTTATTTCAGTAGGATTTGACCAGCTCCATATTAGGGTTGCCGATCTACTACATGAGCTTTCAAGAAGGTCCAAAGTAGAAAGTATTCCATACTTTGATCTGTGAGAATGGTAGGAGGAAAAAAAAAAAGAGAGAAAGCCAGACACTAGTGAGTACTTCTGTTACTAAGTGCGATAATAGATTCATTTCAAATTCACAATTTCTGCACATTTAGAACTTTCCCAAATGGTTAGAGACTGCTGGCATCCTCCCACTGTGTTTTAAGCTACTTTCGAGTTCATCACTGACAGTATATGCATGAGCAGGAGGAGAATATGAATGCAAACAAAGAAGAGAAGATGAATTCTGAAACCACTGTATCACAAAGGTGGGGAATGTAGACCAGGTTGCTGGTCAATGGATTGACTTTGGAAACAGAAGCTGTGGCATGTGGCAGATTTCCAGCCTAGTTCCTCACTAGATGACATCACAAAAAGAACTGTAAGAGGAGGATTCTCTGAACAATGTCACAATTTCATAGACTTGAAATACCATATTACTCATATTACTCAGATAAGGAAAAGGCATGACAGGTCATAATGTAGTGGTTTTATTGGCATCACCATTGGACACAACACAAAAAGTAATACAAAACTCCCAAAATGGCCCAGGCTGTAGGATGTGAGTTAAAAAAAAAAAAAAAAACAACAAAAACCACAAACAAACAAACAACACCCAAAACAAACAAAAAAACCCCACCCAAAAAAACCCCCACATTGAATTTGCTCTTCTGCAAGTTTGATCATTTACTAAATTACGTAAGACAGACATGAGCAAAAATGTACAGTCAAAAGAGGAATTATTTATTTGATAAATTACCTGATAAAGATGTTTCTGCTACCATGGGATTTTTCCAGCAGACACAATTTATAACTCCAGTACTATCATCCACTGTTAAAAAAAAAAAAATTGCAAGAATTACAGAGTAAAAAAGCAGGTAGTGATTTTCCAAGAAGTGAAGACACATAGATATGTAGGGAAATGACTGCCAAGGATATCTAGTTCTAACCAATCTGAAAGGGAAAGGGGTGCTCAACCCCTACTTACACCTCTGAAATAATCTCCACAGTCATTTCAGTCATGGAAGTGGCTCAGCACCAGATACCATGCTTATGTGCATAGTCAGCAAAGTAACAGGTACATTCTCAAAACAAGATCAAGCACTAATTTAAATTATGAGGCTTCAGTACATATATTGGATACTAAAGGGCTTTAATTTCGTTGACAAGGTCAGAAGAAGAATCAGTGTTGAAAGCTGAAGCCAGACAAATTAAAATAGGAAACCAGGCMCAAAACACAGAAGCATTACTGTAACAGTGAGAAAACAGCACTTCAATGTTGGGGGGTACAGTCACGTGAATAGCCTAGGAGTGCTGCAACCTCCAGCTGCATTGGTTTCCACACTAATACKGTGCGCAAAGTCTGCTGGCCTCTCCTGTACAAGATGTTCCAGAGAGCAGAAAGGCAGCTCCTCTAGCCAGGAAGGACAGAGGACAGCACGCTTGTGGTTCTGCTCTAGGCCAGGAATTCCCAACTTAAAGTATACGTACTGGTGGCATGCAAGCCACTTCCGCTGCCGAAAAAGCTTAACACCTTCTCCTGAGCATGGGAGCTGTCTAGCTTTTCCTGTTTTGCTAGTACCTAATCAAAATAAGTTTTGCGATTTCTGCCCCAGGCACTGCATTGTCAAGGACAGCAGAAAAAGACAAAACCCGAAGAAAACTAAAAAACTGTCAGAAAATTCAATTGGTCTACAGATCAAGAGCCTGTATATAGATGGCATGTCCAACAAACACTCTTTAAATAAAGAGGCACTAAATGTCTGTCAAGCCACAGCAGGGATCACATTTCCAGTCCAGCTAATGCTCCAAGCACCTTGTTCCGTGAACGTAGCCATCTCCAAGATTGAGCTTCCACTCTTCACAAATTGGAATCTACAATTTTCTTCTGCTTCTTAAACCAGATCCATGACTACAAAAGTAACAGCAATGTTTACCAGGAAGGTACTGATTGGTACCTGCAGTCGTTTCCTCTGGGAACCATAGCTTCAAAGCAAAATGCCTTTGCATTGTCTCACATGTTTTGAAACAATCTCCCTATTTGGGGGGTCCAATTTCAAATCATTGTCTTGCCTTCCTGTTTCCGAGTGGCTTAGYTTCACATTCCTAACACAAACATACAGCATTTATAAGATGCAGGCAATTCCAAATTCCATCACAAAAGTATGCTCATCTCATTGCTATMCCCCTTCTAAGCTGCTGTGTCTGCAGCTATTTCAGCAGCTTTAATTTTGTACCAGGACATAGATAATGATCTAGCTGGTAGGACTTCCTCTCCTTGGTATAGACAAAAAACCAACTATTTTAGTAGGAGTCAGAGCCCCCATATACCATGCCAAGTCATTCATGCAAGCCAGCAATGGCAATAAGAAACAGGGCAGATGACATTTCACTATTACATTACTGCAGCTTCTAGATATTCCAGCTTGAGACTGGCTGTTGCACCAACTGCGACAGATACGCTTCCTAAGAAGGGCTTAGAAACAAAACAAACAAGACTGAAAGATTAGGATGCCAGACTCCTCCTCATCAACATAACAGCTGAAAATGGAGTCCTGGAGAGATTGACCTGTTCTTGACCACACAGGGAATCTGGTAGCACAGCAAGGCTCTGAAACAAAGTTTTCCCAGTTCACAAATAAAACTTTGAGCAAAAAGACAAATAACTCCTGAAGCACAGATGAATGAGAACTCTTGCAATTGTATTCTAATTAGACAGGAGAATGTTAATCTATTTTAAATGCACTCAAGGGGTCTACAAGCTTTTGAAAACTTCCCGTGCTTCCTGTGCCGCCCTTCCTCACCTCCTTGGGTTTAAACTTTTGTTTGTTTTTTTATGGGTTTGKTTTTTGAGTTTTTCTGTTTTGTTTGGGTTTTTTTGACTCTTACATTAACTATTTGAGGGGTAGCACTCTCAAAGCTGGCTGGTAAATAATTGTGTTATTTCTTTATAACAAAAAGGGTATGGTTCTTGTAGGGCCTGTGTGAGCCTACTGAGATCCTGGTGAGATTTTTTTTATTTGTTTTTAAGGCAAGTGCCTTTCAGCCTTTCAAAACAGTTCTGGAGTATAAGGAAAACTACGTGATGTTTGGGTTTGTTAAAAAGGAAAGAAAAAAAAAGATGTCAGAAAGGTGCATTAGCTAAAATATGAGCTTGTTCAAAGCTACACTTCAATTAGATATCCTTCTCCTAATTGATCATAATAACAGCAATAAACAATCAAATCAAAATGTCAGAATCAAGTTTTACACAGCATGTTTTTTTTTTTTTTATTCTTTTTTAAGCCAGGAAAGAGTCAATTCACTCTCTTTTACAATTATTTTATTACCAGTTCTGGCTGCATGGTTTTCAGCACAGAGAGGACCTAAGATTCTCTTAAAATGAGCGGTGTGTATTCTGAAGTAGACAGACAGGAAACGAGGTGGGGGGAGATAGTGGCAGTGACACAAAGACATTTCAGTTCTCTATCACAGAAAAAGTACAAAGTGGGGATTGCTTTGTAAGTCACTTTTAAGCAGACGGAAAGTGAGCAAGTACCGAGCTGTGTGCAGCACTCCAACTGATGCAATGCCTGCTCTGTGACTCAYCAACCAGAGTCTGTTGAACTGAGAGATGCAAGAAATTACAAGCAGGAAACTGTCTAAGAAGTTACAATTTTACGCTGGCTGGCGGAGTCAGCCTGCCTGAAAGGGAGGGCAGGCTGGGGAGGGGCACCCTGGCAGGTAGCCTGGAAGCTCAAACCAGGAACAGTTGGAACAAAGAGTGGAGTTGGATGTGAAAGGACAACAGGAAGCCAGGCTCACTGAGAGCTGTACTTACAGGTCGGCTGATCTAACACTAAGGCCTTAATTCCACTACTCTGCAGTTTCTTTTTATTTCTATTCCTCCATTTTCTGCCCCAATCAAACATTTCCAACAAGTTTACATCCGAACTAATGCTAAGAGCAGCGTGGGAAATCCTTGCCCATAGAACTGTTTTTGCCTTGGTCATTTTGATTCTGTCTTCCTCTGTTCTCATGAAGTGATAACTGCATTTGCGTACTAGTGCAATAAAAGAATAATAGCTGACATTCAATTTATGTTTCAACACTTCATTATATCATCAATTACATCTCCGCCTCTTAGGTGCTTGTTTAGCCTGTGCTACTTCATGTGCCAGAGAAACTTGTGCTTCAAAATATTTACTGTCAACTCGTTATTTAGCATAATGGCAGGGTACATCCAGAAATTAGACTTAAAAAAAAAAAAATCTAGAAAATATTCACTGTAAGAAACTTGCAGGGAGATTTCTATAGAGCACAGAGTCAACTCTAAGCAGCTGCACCCAGGGCAGGGTATGCTATATGCCCTAGCAGTTAATGCTACTCTGCAGCAGTATGATGCAACTGCAGATGTTGTGGAAACTGGGACCTGGTTATGCTGTCAACTGTATCTTCATAATACTCCTGTGAGTCAGGGAATTGCTGCTTACTCAATTTTAAAAGTGAGGGAATTGGGTAAGAAGATGTGCCCTGTGACTTACCTCCATCAGATGGAAACCCATGGCAGAGGAGGACACTGGACATGAGTCCTTCAAGTGCATTGATAGGACCTACGCATTTGGCTCCCCCTTCCTACTGTGAGATGACCTCCCCCACCTTTTGAAACTTGCCATATCACCACTACTCCACTCTGCTTTTTCTCCAGATGAAAAAGACAGCTGAACAAAATGACAATCAGATGTTTCCATGTTAATAAAACAGCCTGAATATTGGGAAAAGCAATAGGGAGGAGACAGCTCCCAGATGGTGTTGGTAAGGACTGGTACTATGATGCTTGAGTTAGATTTGCTAAGATTCTTACACATCTAAATATAAACAAGCTCCTGACTGCTAATAAAAGCTGGCTCCAAGATACGACAAAACATACAAAAAGTCAGAAGGGATTTCTATGGTTCAAAAACGGAAGAAGTGACTTCCCATTTGCAGGCACTGTTAAATCCGTTTATATCTGACAAAAAGAACTGCAGAGAGAGAGAGAGAGAGAGAGGAAGATGGTGGAGTGGAAGTGGCAAAGCAAGAAGTGGAAATAAACAGTATCTTCCCTAAGTCTGCTATGTAATCTGAGCTGCAGATATACATACATTATATTAGGATAAGAGCACAGTTGTTTCAAGAACAGACAATGATCAAATAAGGCAACCTTTAAGTTCTAACTAAATCTAATCTAACTAAGATTAGAAGGCTCATCAGTGCAAGAAGAAAGAAACAAACTTTTCTTACCTCCGTAATTATAAAAGGCATCTCGTTCTTTCGTTTGAACCACTATCCCGACAACATCCACCTGTCTTACTGGATGTCCGTTATAAAAGAATATACCTAGACACGGAACATTCTTGGTAAGTGTAACTGCTTCTTTCAACATCCTACCCTACATAGTCACATTTGTCAGTAAAAACCATACTTTATTACATATTTAATATATCTTAAATTATACAATGCCTAATCATGCGAAAAATCCCCTGGATCAGTGAGGACTGGGAACACTGGAAGGAAGAAGTATCAGCTCTACTTAGAATACCAAAAATTTGCTTTTGTAGAGTGTCAGAACTTTATTAACCTCTTGTTTTCTTGCACATTTGGATCTGAAAAACAGTTTGTTTGCTGCAGACATTAGGGGTTTTTTAGYTCTTGTTTTGTTGTTTCATTTTGGTTTGGTTTTGTATTTCTTTGTTTTGCGTTTGTTTTTGGGTTTTTTTACATCTTCATCAGGCTTCAGAATAAATAATAGAACACAATGGAAGCAGTTTGAGCTTCTCACAATGCAGCTGTTCCTGATTAAGGCAGAGCCTCCAAAAGGAAAACTAACATAATTCTGCCTTTCATTTCTAAAAGAACAGGAGCCATGAGRGGCGGGGGGAGAGAAACAACCCTCTTAGATTGCAGAGTACACTACGCAGCCATCATGGACCGGATCCTGAACTTCAGTTTCTGAAGTAACACATTCTAAAAACATCCCTTCAAAGCTATTTTTGTGCATTTATGAAGATGACTTGAATAAGAATACCACGTAAAAACATGTCCAGGAAACAGCGAGGAATCAGAGCCCAGTGGACTTTGACAGCACTGAGGTTGCCATGTGCTGTAATCCCTTTCAAGAGAGTGACAAACGTTATTAACAAACACCGATGTAAACATTACACACTGAAGCTTCACAGTCCACTAGCAGGAGGATAATAGGGCAATAAGCTCCAGATATATCCTGGGCTGGCTAATTTTCAGTCAAYGTGTTTTCTCCAGTTTTCAAACACCGCTGCTTTACTGAAATATGCCATCTGGGATGTTCAATAACTGTATTCTAAAAACTAGATAACTCAAGGGACTCAGAAGGGAACATGTGGCTCCATACACTATGGCAAGTCTTATTCTTAGGAAGGGAAAGCAACACTGTAGCAAGGGAGTCAGAAAAATGTTCTGTATGGAAACAAACAAACCAACCAAAACCAAAATCCAAAAATAACTTGTCCTACATAGCCAGCAGCCTTAAATGAGCCTGGAATTAACTTTCTTCACGTAATAAAGACAAAAACCCCAAAGTTTCAGAACAAATCACAGGTGATCAGCCAAGCAGCTCATAAACAAAGGTTTTGCTCATAAAAATCCACTGCAATGTTTTGAGGATGCATCTATTGCTGTCATCTTAGAGCTGGCTATACTAATCGTGCAGTCACTGACTTAGAGAGTGTTTAGCACGTCTGCCCACTTTTCTCTCATTCCATTTACTATGACATCAATAAACACTGCTATAGAAACCCACAATGGAGAAGGTCCTGGTGTATATAATTATTCACTAAACCTTACAAAATCTCTATAAAAGAAGGTCTGGGTCAGTTTCAGGGTAAGTCTGTGGAGCAGAGACTCCAAGCTCTGTTGTGCACTCGTGTGCAAACAAGCAACATGTTATTATGTTCATTTCCCAGTTAGTAAGCTGAGTTTTGGCAAATGACAGAGACCACATAAAACTGGTTCTCTCCATCCCCATAAACTCACATAGAACTCCACCCTTATTCTCCAATAAACTACATGATTTCATTTGAAAGATGAAATTATATTTACACTATTAAAAGTTGTTGAACTTGACGACTTCAAGGTATAAATTGTTTCTCCTGCCAGCTTATTTGTTCAAATTATGTTCATATTGGTAGCGATAAAAATATACTACATGTTTGAAGCTATGTGCAAGCACATTCAGTCAAGCTCCTAGTAACCCAGTAAATAACACATACATTAATATGCTGTTACCACAACAGGAAGCCACAGCAGCAGTATAGGGGGCTATAGGTACAGAACTCTCTAGGGCAAGTTCTGGTCATGTCTTTACCAGCATTACTGAGCACTGAGCTGTTTGCTGTTGTTTTAATTATTATTACCTCCTTTTATGCTATTTGTAGCTTCCCTTGCTTGTTGATTAGCTGTCACAATGCAGTGGTGCATGATAACTCTCAGAAAAGCTCATTTCCATGATGTGATTATGTGTTACAACCAAGTTTGACACCCACTCTCATTTCAAGGCCTCTAAGACAACACGATTGCTGTTTTTATCTGGGATGTTTTCCAGCCTTCTTGTCACCATTTATAGCAGGAGAGTAATTGGCCAGGTTTACTGCTTTCCTCTGTGTTGTTTTAAGGGATTAGTCATTGTGGCATCAAATCCTAATGCTTAAAAATGGAAAGAAAAAACTTATTAGGTCATTGAGTCCATTTCCTCAGGGCCAATGCAAGACCATTCCGTACAGTAAATTCCTGGCAATCTGTACAGTCAGGATATAAACAATCCCAGTGAAGGGCATCCCACCTTTTTCCTGGGAAGGCTGCTCCACAGTTTAGCAGATGTCATTCTAAGGATGTTTTTCCTGACATTCAGTCTGTGTTTCTTTCCATTCCTCCTAGTTACAACTCTTTGTTTCGCACTCATTCATTCTTAATTACCATTACTTAATGACTGATTTATAGCCAATCATATACTTAGCTTCAGCTGGTCTTTAACAAACCCATTAAAGGCAGGAAACACTGACAGCAAACACCTACCTTCTTCCTTCCCCAAAAGATTTTTTTTTAGTGTTTCTGTTGCACTATCATTTGTTGCCAATAAAAAAGATAYACTGAAGGATGTCTGGTTTGGTATACACAGAGCATCAGGAGAATGAATAAAATTCAGGATGTTTGTTCTATGAAACTTCATTTTATTCTTTAAAGTTTGGTTTAGAAAATGATACAGGATTGCAAGCAAGCTTAGCTGTGCAAACRCCAGATGCACAGGAAGTGAGAAAGCTGGCATGCACCAATTTTAAAGGCTAATATCTTGACATGACAGGTACCACTTCCTTAGGATCATCTTAGGAAAAAAAAAGTAATAGCAAAACTGAAAGAGTTCCTGAAGCAGAAGACAACCTACTTAAGTAAAAGAACCGGAAGGGAAGTGAGAAAGGAAATTCAGGTAATTTAGAGGTGAAAAAAAAAGAGCAGGATTGTACTTTCTAGGACTGTTCCTGCTCTTGTGAAATGTGTGTTGATGTTTGTAAGTTTAATTCTTCTGAATGTATTTTTGCATGTGCATGTACTAATGTCCAAGTCCAAACTACAATCCTATTCTGCTGACATTGAATTGTTTTGTATTTTGTTTGAAAACAATTAAAATGTCTCTAATTGAAGCAGGAACAGTTTTTACCAGATGCATTTGCTACACCAGTACTACTATAAGACTGCACACTTTAAAAGGCCTCTAAATACTACTCACACTAGTACCAACATCAACAACAGACTGTAGCCTAATTCTTGCAATGGATTTAAGACAAAAGTCTCCCATCATGTTAAACAACAAAGAGATATATATACCAGGCTTTGCAGTTTGTGAAGTCCCTATGTACATAAAGTTTGCGAGAAGAGCAAAAAAACCACCAGTCCTTCATTTCTGCAAGAATAGCACTGCTGTTACCCTTGCTGTTAAAGAAAAATAAGTAAGAATAACAAAACCTACAAGGCAGAGCATATTCAAAGAGCCAAACAGATGTACCTTGTCTCTGTGGAGGAAAAAAAAAAAAAAAGAAAACCCCCCCAAACAAAACACCAAAACCAAACCAAAAACACACACTCTGCTTAGGGTTTACGGCTTTTCCACATTAATTTTAAGTTCCTTGGGTTCCTCCCTGATAATCTTGCACCTTGTCAAGCTTCAGTTTGGAGTAATGAACCCTTCTACAGCAGAAAACATACTGCAATCTATTTAAAGTCTTTGTAGTGAAAAGAGAAATTCAAGGTCAGACCCATGTTGCTTTAGACAATGTACACGTGTGTGATATTGGCTGAAGACCAGCAGGAAACAGACTGCAAAGCATACAGTTTCCAGCAATGGTTAGGAAATAAAAGGTGTGGTATAAGATTCAGCGCCGATGCCAGAATTTACAATAAGGTTGTTCAAATGTATGAAGAATGTCATGTATCTATCATATCTAGAAATTAAGCAGACAAAACCTCAAAACCTGTATCTGTTTTATAACATATTACTATCCAGAGGAAAAAGCAAAACACATAAACCCAGCAATGTCATCAACTGTCAAAATTTTGCAACAAAGAGGCATAAAATCCTTCTCAAATGTTGTGTTATATCTTTCCACTGTCTCTACATATGGCCAGAAAGGACCAGCGTTTTTACAATTAACTTTATCAGAATATAACAAGCACAGAGGAGACACGACATTACCTTAATATAAAAGAGGTTCTGTATCTATCTATCTATMTATMTATATATGTGAGAGGAAGAAAAGCTATTAGAATGAACACATTTTGTTTTTCACATATATTTCACATAAAACCTGTTGTTCTTAGAACTGTTAAAGATACTAATGTCACTTAGCTCAGGGGCATGCAAAATTACTGGTGTTCTGCAGCATTCTGCATTCCTTGGATAAAAAGCACAACATAAATCAATTATAATTCTGTGTGCATCATAATCAGTACATATAAGTACATACCTGGCACTTGTTTAGATTCTCTCATTTCTTTTATATCTTTAATATAGAGTCTTGCAAATGCAGAAAATACAGGATCCATCCCCCAGTGCAGAGAAGGTGTCTCTTCTTCATACTTCTTGGACTCAGACTGCATTCAAAACCTGTGAACACAGAAGAACTTGTAATTATTTTCTACACGGGTAAAGCGCTGTTCACTTATGTTCCAACTGATGAAAAAATAGCCTGCAATTTTACACACAATAACACAGCAGTGCTGATGAAGAAACACAGGAACTTAACTAATACAATGTTACCTTTGTGTCACCACATGAAATATTCAAAATATCAATACTGATTATTTACTCGAAGTACTGAGACTCAACAGCAACAGCACTTTGCCCAGCTCCTTCAAATGAAATAGAATTTCAGGGATTTCTCCTCTATGGACCTATAAACAGAGAAGCAAATGCAACACTTCTTTAAAAGAGCAGGATTGTGGGATACTAATTGGTTACYTTCTGTACACTTGATTATTTCCACCCTCCCCATCATTCTCTTTCCCTTCCATAAGATATTCTCCTCATTGTTCATCCTGTGCTTTACTGCAGTAGCAGGGGGAAGGGTTATTTTATATAAAACAAAAGCAACTGGTCCTTCTTTATTTTGGGAATACAGTCTCCAATGACTTTGTAACTGTTACTTTCCCCTTTTGCCTCTTCAGATTTCCCTGTTTAATGCCTGCTATCTTCTGCCATTGCCAGAGCCAATTCTCTGCTTATCACAGAGTTGATGTTGAAGAAAACAGCACTTAATTCAGGAAGGATCCTTATAAAGTTTTGGAAGCTGAATATATTTCTTATTAGCTTCTCCTGTATGGATAGCGAAATTGTTCCCATAAAGCTTTCCAGGTCACCCTCAAATGGGTGTCAGCCACTTACAGCTGTAGGGCAAAGATGGTAAGTGGATTGATTTTGAATAGTGTGTAATAGGGCTGAGATCTGGCAGCTATGGTCTCCTGAGAGGGAGCAGCTCCCTGCTACAGGTTGCCAGTGATCTCTCTGTAGTCTGCAGGAGACGCTTCTAGCTACTGATGTAGAGGCAATACRCCATGAATATCATGATAGCATCTTGTTTCTTTGAGAAAAAAACAGTGCTTGGATTTAGCATGATTTCTGTTTTCACACTTGAACCTTAATTTGGGGCAGAAAAATATAGCATAACACAACATGCTAGAGTGTTGCTGACATCTACTCTACGCTGTGAAAAGAACTGCAGATGACAATTATATTAATTGYCAAATTTTTCATTTTTTTTAAAAACAACAAAAAGTTAGTGATACTTTGACCTTCCTTAGACTGGTCATTTGTTTTGTGAGATGTTGAAAGTATTTGATTTAGTCAGTTCCACCAGTCACTTCACCTTCAAGCAACAAGCTGAATAGTTTTGTTTACACCTGGATTTATGTCTCTTTCCCTGCTACAGGCAACTTTTCCCAACCTATCCCTTTTGCCCAGGCAATGTCTACTCAAAAACATTTCACCATCCTTTTCCCACTCAAGCCTCCCTATGAAGCACACTTCTGCTCCTGCTGAATTGCAGATACTGCTCAGAAATTTATAAACTATGTTAACTGTATGATCTTAATAATGCAAAGCTGCTATTCCTCCATATGGCAGTTCTCTGGTTGCTTGCTATAGACTTTGTCAAATTTAGACCATAAACTTTCCCAAGCAAACACATGGTTTGAACCTGTATTTTACTTAGCATGCTTATTTTCATAACAAAATTAGTYTTCCCCATCCCCCTCTTTTTGCTTGCAGTCTCTAGTACAAAGTTGCCTGCATTGTCCCTATGCTACTATGCTTGTATAGCTTCTATAAAAAAAAAGTAGGAGAAAAAAAAAGAAAAAAAGAAAAAAGAAAAAAKAAATTTAGCCCAACAAAAGGTCATGGCAAATGAGGAGAGTTCACACATCAATTGATAAACATACATACTATAGTCAATCAAGGTTAATACATAATGAGTTGGAATAAAGAGAAGCAATRAAGAGAAATCAGTGTCATCCTGTCTCCCACAGGCAAACAGGAACTTTTAAGATATAATTTTGTCCTTAATGGTGCTACAGTCCCCCAGCTATTCACTTTTAGTGGCACTYCTCCCCTGACAAGAAACAAGGATACAATCACAGTCTTGTTCTCCAAGATCATCTTTTATACAAAGTAATATTCCTTTCTGCACCATGCCCCCCAACTTACTCTGCACGGTTACAAAGTCTGTCATAGCTCAGCACCCGTTTTTTCTCCTAGGCAGATGGCAGACAGCTACCAAGCCAAAGAGAGAGAATCGGGTAACAAGCCTGTCTAACTTCTTGTATTTTCCGTGAACAGCCACTCATTGGAGTAAAATGCAGAAGTCACCCCTGCACGTGTGTACATCTGAGGGGAAATCAATGAAGCAGCACCACTGGAGATTAAAAATATCTCCATTTTGGTATTTCAGTAAACAGCTGTCAAGTCTGAAATGCCCCAATTGTTAACAGATCACTAGCCAGAAGTCCAAACAACACTTCCAGCTTAAATGAAGCATCTCCCCAAATCTTTTATTCCTTTCCTGTCCTGAAGGGAGAAGGATTTCTGCAGCAAAAGCTCTTTCTAGCTCAGAAACCACTGGGAGTTAAATCTCAAATTCTGGAGCTTCCTTCTAGCTCCCATGCCTTGTTACAGCTCTTCACTGGAGAAATTTACACCCATCACATCTATGTTCATGTACAGAACCACTCTKCTTGGTTCAAGTCTGCTACAGACACATCAAGTTTAATCTTGCAGATCTGGCAAAGATTACTTGATAAAAAGTAAATCAYGTCCCCAGCGCTATGAAGGCATCACAAGATTTCTTGAAGTCCACAGGTCAAGTCTGCTGAAGTCATGAATTACAGACACTCCATTGACACCAGGCTGGGACAGTGAAACCATACTCCAGCCACTCACTTGYTTTCAGCAATGTGCGACAGCCACATGAAGAGCATTCTTCAGGGCAGTCTCCCCTTGCCTCTTCTTGGTCCCAACAGCCCTCACAACCCCTGCCACCACCCAAACCCAAGCCAATTTTCTTTCTTCCCTCCCCCGTGGCCACTCGGTAGCTACATTTGAACAGTGACCCATTTAAAGCCAAAAGCTTGTGGCTTGCTGGGAGGAAAAGATATTTACTGGCTCCTGTGCTGCTTGCCTCCACACACTCCTGTTACAAGTCTATTCTTCTTGTGGTGTTAACCGCAGTTGTCTTTTTGCTCCTATAGCAAAGGAAGATGTTAAGTCAGAGAAGCAACCCTTTCCAAAGTATCTATTTTTTCAGTTAGTTTCCAAGCTTGTTTCAGGCAGACTGATAACATTAGAAAACATAATTCTTACAAGGCAGATAAAATTCTCCCAACCAATTTCTCTTTTGCTATATAATAGTACCTTCCCGTAACTTTTTCTTAAGTTGGCATAGGAAGCCTCTCCATCCCAGGCAGAATATTCCAGGGGTTAATTAATTAGTGAGTCATTCTGGCGAAAGTGGAACTTTCCATTTTGCTGGAAGTGTTTTCAGCTCTTAACTGGTACCATTGGTGATATACTATCAGCAAGGAAGATAACAGCTACCCTGTACAATGAAGATCCAAGGGGCAAATAGCAGGCATTGTGGAGATGCACAGCATTRTAATCAATGAGAACAGATAGCTAACAATAGACAATTCTGAACAGATACTATATGTACAAATGTTTAAGGATTAAACTGGCTTTTGCTGAAAGATGGTGATAAGGCTTAGTGATACGGAGTCCTAGCAAAAAGTCATCCCTTTCTGCATTTTGTCTTAAATGCAGTGTGATGACTTTACGGTTGTTGTAGTGCAAGGAATTCAATTCTGCTACAGGAGAAAAAAGACAAGAGAAGCATCTGGTCCACAAGTTTATTAGATATAAGATAACTGTATTCTATTTTTATCTCTCTATAAATTAACTCCAAGAAAAGGCTATAAAGGCATAGTCAAAAACCAAAATAGAATTAAGTTCTGCTATTTGGACCATTTCTTGGGAAAACAATTCTGTTTCAAAGGCAAAAATGTAAAGTTTACATAGTAGTTATCTAAATACAAATAAACAAAAAGCCTCAATTTGAGATTATTCTAGACACTAACCTATTAGAAGAAGGCTGTCTCTTTCACCTACTGCTATCAATGCTAGCTTTCCTGACTGTAGTGAGAATTAAACCAAGTCCATAATCCTCAGRGTTATCTTGTGAGCTCAGCAAGGTATTATCCTAAAAGGGAAAGAAGGTAAACCAAGGAAAACTGGCAGTCTTCCCAACAACGTCACCACCCAAAACCAAGCCCATTTTCTTTCTTCCCTCCAAAGCAGCCTACCTGGTAGCCTTGTTAGAATAGCTCCCCATTTAACACCTGAGTGATTTGTTCAACAGCATCAGCCCTGGCCAATAAGTTTCTTGGCTCCTATTCCTGTGTTCCCCATGTACCTTTTTCAAAAATGGTAAATGATTAAGAATTGGTCTTCTTCCAATCCCAGTGAAATGGAAACCCCAAAGAAGAGTATCTGTTTTAATGTTTCTTGTTGTCTTTTCTCCAGTTGTGATTAACAACCAAAGCTCTTGGAGAAAATTGCCTTAGTTTGAGATTAATCATTTGGAGCCATAGAAAAGGTATCTTGCCAGCAGTTGTCTGCAACTGCTCTGCAACTGCTGGCAGACCACTGCAAAGATATTTCTCAAGTTAGCTGTGCATCAGAAGCCGAAATATTTACCCACCAATACAGCCAGCTTAAACATCCTACCAGGCATTCACTCTTCTCCAGAGACTGCCACTACTATACTAGAACTGATGATTTACACAGGAAGCAGCTCCTGAGCTTAGAGTTGCCAACCCAGTAGATTAAAACAACTTAAAGTCACCATTGGTTTACTTGAATAAATCAGGCTACAAACTGTGGCTGTTAAAGAATTGTTTCATGGGTCAGCCATCCCTGCCGCAGAGAAAGCAACTTGTGGAAAGAGGAGCAGAGTCATCAGCTGGGTTTTGTAACAACCTCTGTCATCTGAATTGAACTCATCTGTGTTTGAGTCAACACCCTACGTGACAAATGAGTATTATTCAATTCTTCATGATCAGCAGAGGCAGATCCAGCATGATGCAGTTAAAACYACCATATTTCAAGAAATGTTTTTAATTACTCCAGGCTATATACAACATTTTAAATTAAAAACAAACAAACCCAATATCTTATTATACAAGTAGATCTTAGTAAGCTAGAAAGTAAAGCCTTTGGTTACAGATAATATGGAGTAAAGATTCTAAAAATGAAACTCACCCACAGACTTTTTTAAAAATACATAATTAAAAGAAAGTTTTCAACACCAGTAACAAGACAAAAACCATCACCGAGAYCAAAACACATCACTGAAAGACAAAAAAACGCTCCCAAAAAAATGTGTATGGAGATCAACATTACAGCTGTTAGAATCAAACAGTAAGATAAGGTCAGTTTGGAYCCACTTCCTACCTGGTGATTCTATTAAAAATCAGAGTAGGGTAAGCACTTTCAGTCTTTCCTAATAAACTACCTTCTGCTGCTGCTCATGTGAAGTCCTGTAAACTTAGATGCTACATGCTGCAACAAATGTCAGTAAAGGCACTACATGTCCTTGGGTCTTATATACAATTCCAATTTAAAAAAAAAAAAAATGTTTTGAAACAAAATTAAAAGAGCTAGAACTCCTCTGAACTTACAGAAATTTAGCAGTTCCTGAAACGTTACTTGTAGAAGTGTTAACATCTGTCTAACCTCCTGAGATAACACATTTACCAGTAAGAAAGAATGACAGAATTTTTCTTAAAGATACTGCTTGAAATTTTAAACATCATATGTCTTTTAATTACATTAGATTATATTACAATACACTTCCCTGGCAAGGGAAGATGGTGCAAGACAAAAGACCCATCACCACAAACTTTAGCCAGTAGGGAGTCTATCAACAACATAGAAAGCTATTGCCCACAATGCCTATAATAATCAGGATACAGATAGGAGCAAAAAAGCCTTGTTTTATCAACAAACTGATACCACTACTGTGTAATAGTCTTCCAGTGGAGTTATTGTCTCCATGTYGTAACCTGTAATGTATTTCCCTCTCTCTGTTTTTTTCCTTTCCACAGCACTGCCTAGAAATCCTGGACAGGCGCATGTGGCTGCAGGAGACCAGACAGACTGGCTCCTCCAACATCAACAATCTTGGAAGGAAAGGGGACAAAGCCTGCAGTTCTAGATTGTCTTCTTTGGCATTGCAACTTGTTTTATATGCAAGTTAAACCTTGTAACAAGGTTTTGGCACCCAATTTTCCAAAAGCATGATTCTGGAAAACTAACAAGGAAGCGTGCAATAAAATAAACAGTAGAATTAGCTCCTTCTGATCACTGTCCCATRCATTAGTCACAAGATATTTTCCTACGTATCAAGAAATCAGCAAACCACTCAACAGACCAGTAAACTAGCTCTATAAGTTTATTTGTCATGGACATCTGTAAGCTTCCCATAAACAAGGTAGTAGCAGTCACTACTGACAGTCAGAAATCTTCACTTGCTATTTGTATTTTAAAGCTATTGGATAATCATGCTGAAGCACCTTCTTCAGCTAATTCTCTAACCTGTCTCAGGTGAGGGCAGGAGGAAGTCTATGAAGATGATTAATTCTCTCTGAAAGCTCTTCATCACCCACAGTGCTGCCAGAATGAGCTGAACTGTTGAGAAGACATTCTTTCACTGGGAGAGAAGGTTCTCAGTTATTAGTGTGAAATAAAAACAAACAAAGCTAAAAATAAATTACTTCTTATAAATAATAAGTTTGCTGCTTGGAAAAACAGCAGTATGGAAGCTTTGATAGCAAGAGGATTCTAACCAGGCTCATGGCAAAGGAAGTTTTTTTTGACAGATACATGTAATTTACTGATCCAACATAAAGGAATATTAACTCATTCAAGTTAACTAACAGAGCAAAGAGAATAAAACCTAATTCACCCCRGCTTAAGGCAACACAGTTAGCTTTCCTACTTTGGTATAGCAGTGTAAAATAGATTTAGTGCCACTTCTTGAATGAACATCTTGAAATTTCAGAAATTAGGGTAGAAGTGGCAAGCATTGGTTAAGAGCTTTCCGAAGCTATTGGGCCTGTGAACTCCATGACAAGGTTTATTCAATTTCTAGAGGCAAGTYCTCCTGCCCATTTCCTTCCCTCCCCTTTAAAYTAGTTTATCTGGTGTAAATTAAAACAGMCTCTGGAATAAGATAAAAATTTATATGAACATTCATAGCACAACAGAGCACTCCATTACAACCAGAGACTTCAAAATAATTAACCTACCATTTGGTCTAGGTGCACAGCTGTGACAAAGTTTTCAAAATATTCCCAGCACATTCCAAAGCATTAGATTATGACAGACCTGCTTAATGTTCTGGAATCAATTTGAGTTTTTCTTTGCTATACAAGTGAACCTTTTAACTACATCAGAACACTGTGAGGATGTGCTTGAAACATGGTGTCCAAATAGCACTGTTGTTGGTATATACAAAATAATTCAAATCAGAACAATTCTGAAGTCTCAGATCCAAGTAGGACCATCATATATTTTGTGAGTGTAACTAGAGACTGAGATTACTCATTTGGAGCTCTTTTGGAAGATTGAGACCTAACTCTTCTTAGAAAGATTAATACTCTTCTTAGAAAGATTAATACAGTTAGCTTGACACTGATCTCTGTTTCTAGGCTGGCTGCGTTTGTTCTTTGTTTGGTTGGTTTTTTATGCTAATCCACAAAATTATTCTTTTTCTCCTCCAAATAAAGACTCGCAATGCTTCCCGTCTGAACGCGCTTCTTGTAGAAAAATGTTTAGACATTCCAAAAGACAAACCTGTGCAAAATGAAAGGCAGCAGGAAAAAAAAAAAAAAGCGTTGAGACTATATACATTATTACAGTATTCTTTCTTTTACTGGGGGAAGTTTGAACTATCATTCCACATAAGAACAAAGCTTTTGTTACGCTTTTCTAATGCTCCTCACGCAGGTCCTCTCAGCCAACATCTAGGAAAAGTATCAAAAGGGTGGTTTTTTGTATCAAAAATGGTACAATTCCCAGTCTGCTATTCTCTGAATTTCTTTTGTAACTGTGCCTCCTTTCTGAGGACTAGAACTTTTATACCTGAAATCAAGCACAGGATTTCTTAGTCACACCCAGGCTGCTCTGACCTACAAAATCAAAAAGTTTTAGAAATGCCAAAGGTGTGTAGATATTTCTTGGTTCTTTAAGACAAATTGTTCTGCACAGTCTCTTACACTGCATTCTATGAACTTTGAATGATTTGAAGAGTAGTTTCTTCTCAGCTAAGGAAAGCTGGCTCATCATCCCTTATCTTCAGCTGCTAAACTCTATTAGGACCTGTYAAAAATCCAGGGACTTCATCCTCTATTAACTTTTGGGTTAGCAATTTTTGTAATTCTCTGAGGATTTTCGGAAATAATGAATATCCTACAGATGCTCCCTCTGAGGTCTATACAAATCTCATCACTGAGAGCTGATATAGGACTGATACAGAACAAAACAAAACTGTTCAGGAATACCTGTCGTGCAACATGAGTATCATCTTAATAGCTTTCCTCCCTACAAAGCAAAGAAGGCTAGACTTCTTTGCTAGTGATTRTTTTTGCCCACACCTTTAAAAACTTTTTCCGAATCCAATAGAAAGGCACCAATCCAATAGAAATGGACATAAAACTATTAAGATTCTTGAAAGAAAATACCTCACCGATGACTGTGGCTGCAATTTCTTACATTCCCTACATGAATCACTGTCACAGCTAACATGATAAAGTCACTACTATTTCCGACTTCTGGGTATGTAAAAAAACCAAACAGCCTTTTATAAACAGATTTAAGTGTATCTTTAATTGCATTTGAATTTGAATAGATGCCATTCCCTACCTCATGCTTCTGAAAATAAGTCACTCCTGTACACTGCATCCAGAACAACATATTACAGCTCATCCAGAAGCCACAGGAATTATTTTTCCTATAGGTAATTTTATTTTCTGCTACAGAAAATTCAGTCCACTTAATGTAATGGGCTTTTTTGGCTTAATCCCAAAGATCGCATGGTGTACTATAAAACATAATTTTGTGGATTAGATATTAAAGGTCCCTTCTGTCAAAAAAATAAAGATTCCAAGGCACTCAAGACAAAAATGCATCACATCATAATACTGTTTTCTCATAAGAAGGTCCTAGAGCCCAAAGTTTGCATATACTATTGTTGAACACACAATAGCTGCTGTTTGCCTTAACAATTGACACATTATTACAGCTCCACACATTGCTGCTGTACCAAGAAGAGATCCTACATCAAACCAAATTCTACTTTACAACACATAGTAAACCTCTTTTTTTGCCTCAAAAATGAGAATTACRCAATAGCTTATAAAAATCTAGGTAAAAAGAGAAGAACATTACACATACACAAACTATTTTAAACATGGTTGTAATATAAAAATAACATTTTTCAATGAAAGCTATGCTGTTTTCTCAGTAAAATCAGTTTCTATTTTAAAGTCCAGCTTTGCATTAATAAACAGTTGGTATCTCACATTCTAAATGTTATTTTCCCCTAGTAGACACGTCTCCAATATTATCCCACTGCAATGTCTCTCTTTGGGATATTACTGAAGAATCACTAGGTTTCAGTGCTATCTTTTTGTCAGATTGTCCTTTTTTGTGTGTGAAATGTTCCCTACTTTTCAGTACGGTATATTTTTAATAATAGTTGTAGAAGGCATAATAAACTTCCTGCTTATGCTTATCACATAACCAGGATTGGGTTTGCTGGCTGGTTGGCCAGCCATAATAAAAAACAGATTTAAAAATAACTCATTTTCATATTACAGAACAAGTTATTCAGTCCCAAGATTCCAGAGCTAATCAGGATCACAAGAGAACACAATGTCCATTCTGGAAAAAAAGGCTTCTGGGAAACAGAGGAAGAAATTCAGGATTTGCAGAAAGAAAAGCAGCAATACATGTGGGTTTTTTGTTCAGATATTTTTTTGTGCCAGTATTGACTGAAAGCAATACTGAGATGCAAAGCTATCTTTATCCCTTAATAAATTTCTAATCCTAGCTGCTATGTGAACTAATGCAAATTTGAAAGCCACRAACAAAAAGAGCAAATCAGCTCATGACTCCTATGCAAGAGGAAAAGGTCTAATTACCATCTGGAGGAAAGACAAACATGGTGAAGCATTTGTAATACATGCTTTCATGTGACTTAACTAAAGCTTCTAATATCCATCAGATGGAGGGTGCYCTGCAAGTTTTAAATACTTTGCCTTGTGTTCATGTACAGTTTTGATCAAATAGATTTCGCTTTAAATGAAATATAATCTCAAATGATTAAAATGGTTAGAAAGAATACAGCATTATAGCTAAGAGTTGTAGTATTTTAATTGTATATTATTTTAAAAGAAATCAATACTCTAGATAGACTTATTCATGTGTGGTTCTGTGAAAGATCGTTATAGCCATCAAGGCATGGAGGGAAAGAATTTTTATTAGACTAACTACTGTATTAAAAAAATGCAGCTATCCACCAATGTAGCTCAGTATTTTAATATTACCTGAAAATTCCTATAAAAGGAGTTTTTTGGTTAAATACAAACCAAAGTGTCCAGCCTTCTTGAAACATTTTGTCATGAAAGAGGACCTGAAGTTTTTAATTCCCTTAGTCAGTTAACCAATAAAGAGAGTCAGCTATATAAGTTTCAAGTTGTTGACACTTTCCATTAAATCTGAGGTTTGCTTCTCACTCAAATAAGTATAAAAGCCCAACTTACCCCTCCAATTATATACGACTGTGTTTCCAAATGTCGGTCCTGAAGGTGGTTTTCTTGCAGACCAACTAGAAGCAATAAGAAAAACGTATTTCTTTTTTGCAATAACTTCAATGAAGTTAACACGTTAAAGCTTGAACACCTTTGTCCCAATATGCTTCCAAGAAGTTCTTGTACTATTTGTTGAAATATCTGATCCTTCTTCAAGATTTCTCTATTTAAATTATTGCTTTTTCTTCTGACATTTGATTTCAGATAAAGCCTCTTCAATAAAGCATCATCGGTTTACTTGGAAACATTCAGGTAATTTGGCAACTTTTATATTTGCTCTGTCATCATTTCCAGAGGTGTTTCCTGATATCCAGGAGAACTGCACTCCAAGAGTTCTGCTGGCAGTGGTATCTCCATAGGTAGGAAGAAGAACCCCCATCACAGGTTTCCAGGACAACTCACCTCACACAGTTAAATACTGTGTGATAAAGTATCTAGAATGGGAAAGGGTGACTTGTCCTCTGAAGATACCTTTCCCCACTGACTACTGAAAAAGCTAGGCCAATGTAGACTAAACACAGATTTTTCTGAAGCCAAAATTAGATCAATCCTATTTCTAAACATTTTAACACTCAATTTTTTAATGCATCAATAAAAAAAAAGAAGTCACATAATGTATAGTTTCCAGGTTATTGATAAGAGCCTGAACATTGATTCTGGCTAATGAGATATGGGCAAGCTCTTGAGCATCTAACCTCTGCTATTACAATTTTTTCCTGTTTGTATTATATATGGTTGAACTATTCCTGGTACTCATATCAGAAAGGCTCATAAAGTACTGAGTACAAAACTGAGTCTCTTTTTTGTTCCTTTATGAAGGCAGCTTTAAATTTCAAATGCAGAACAGAAATACAAGTCTCTAAGCTACAGATCTATCAATTGTACATTTAACAGAAGGGCTTTAAGAGTGCTATATACAATACGGTCTCCCCTCTCAAGGCTTCCAACAAATGGGTAACATGATTTGATGCTCCTTGGAGGAAAACACACAGCCTCTTACATCATCAAGAAATAAAAAGATTTTTTTAGCTCTCTTCTGTATTTCCTTCTTCGCCTTGTCATAAACATGGGTTATTAACTAATGATACTACTAGCTCCTCTGTACTTACCACCATTAATTAGAGCATTGGGACACAGGAGTCAGGTACAGCATAGCAAGTGTAGAGRGGTCACAGAAAAAGGACAAAAAATTAAAAACTTGGCATGTACACAAAGAAGATGGAAATGTCATAGAGGGAAGAAAAGGAATATCTTTAAGGTCAATATATACAAGATGGAAAGACACTGAAAACATCATGGTATTTAAAATGCACTGAACTGAGGTGCTCCTGTGAGAAGGCAACATATTCAGAACAGTAGGAAAGGAAATTGACTGCTGATGAACAAGAGAAGAGAGAAAAAGGTCAGGTATGGGAGAGTCACCAAAAATTTCTCATAAAGCCTGAAGGACTGAGGAAAGTTAGTAAAGCTGTGGTGGTACAAAGCAAAGTATCAGAACTTAATTCCATAAAATCCTGAACTCCAAGGAAAAAGGAGTCAGATTCAGAGGGAAGCAAGGCAGCTTTCGGAAATAACTTCCAATACAGAGGCTGGACACACAAGGTCTTGACAAAAACCAAGAATGCAAAAAGGTGGAGGTTAAAAAGGGAGGATCTAGAAGTTACAGTGGTGCTTAGAACTGAAATGAGTCCAATACAGCACAAAACATTAACTTCGTGAACAGAACAGAGTAGAAATGATAGAGTCTATGGAAAAACACCACCATATAATTGGAAAATATCAACGAAAGCACCACATACATCAAGTAAAGAAAACAGAAAGGACCGTGTTGAGTGCCAAAGGTGACAGACAGATTAAGACGGATGAAACAGGAATTATGCCTCAGATTTAACCATGAACAAGCCACCTGTGACCTTACAGCAGTTCAATGAACTCAAACATCAGAAARAAGATTGGAGGAGATCAGTGAAAGCGTGGGTGGACAGAAAGTCAAGACAATGTAAATATATACCATTAAATATTTTGAAAGAACTGAAGACAGGATGTAGGCCTGCAGTGAAAGGGCAATATACGCTGTGAAGAACATATTTTAAATTAAATTTCTGAAACAAGTGTTTATTTTCAATGAAGAGAAACCAAAGCAGAGCAGTTTAAATGAAACAGAAGTAGAACTTGAAGAGGGAGTTAGGAACAGTAGCAAGTGTGAGCCATGAAGTCAATTGGAAAGGATGGTAATATTAAGCAGCAGAAAGTATAAAGGAGATTTCTGAATCTCAAAGAGATGAAAAAGATTGCAGTAAAGAGTTACAGCTATTTTTAAGCCAGTATATTTGATGCACAACCAAGATAGTTCTTTAACATCTTTACTCTGACATTTTAAGGAAGCATTGAATTTTCAAAATGCGTTGCACTAAATTCCTGAAGGAGAAATTTTAATATACTTAAATTTCATTTTTACCTTTTTATCCTTACCATCTGGAAACATTTAGAGTTGCTAAAAACTCCTGCTACAAGGGAAAAAAAAAAAACCCACACAAAAAAACAGGCTTCATACAGCCTCCTCCATACCAGGAAGTCAATGCAAATTGGAAAGATTTGCTACTAGCACTTAACCTTCACCTTACAGAGTTTATTTTTAGGATTGAGTGGCAAGCTGTAACTCTAGGGAGAAATTGAGACTGAGACACAGTTTCCCCTTTCAGACATAATGTTTTTATCTTGAATTACTTGTTAAAGTGTAAGCAAAAAAAATATAAGTTAAAAGCAAAACTTTATCACTAGATTAATTGCTCCTTTCTTGTGCCAGCCTTTCATTTTATATTTTCAACATTATATGAATTAAAAGCTCTCTGGAACAKGAAGACTATCTTTATAAAAGTCTAAAGCAACACACCTGTAGTACTGACTAACATTTAGTCATTGGTAGGATGACACTACTGTCCCTGTTCTGCTCTGAGTGAACCTGTTTTATCACACACATATTCAAAGCAAACTGATACATTATATAGATGCTGTATGTGAAATACTTACAGTCAAAAGTTCATTTATCACTAGAGCTGAGAAAGAACTGGGCCCTGGTATCCCAGTCCCATAACTGCCTGCCTTATTAAGACAGCAAGCTCAACTACATTTGCTCACGTATAGCTCAAGCAATTTTCTTTAAYTGTGTATTTATTTCCAGTCATTATTACAAACTCTGACATACACACGTACACCCCCCTGCCACTGCCCTGTGACATTAACCCTGAGGCTAAAGAAAACCTAATCCTGCCTATATAGAAGGATTTCATGCTATAGCTTTGGATTCCTTTTTTTCCCCATCCTCTGTCAATTAGTCAATTCAAATAAACAGATGGAAATTAGTCCCAAAGCACTTTTTATCCAAGAGAAAGCAAGTTAAAATCAAAATATTCAATTTAAAAAATAAATTAAAATTATTATTAAAGCCATCATTGTATTTTAACACCCAAATCAAAGCTATCATCCCACTGAGGGGGCACCAAAAAAAAAAAAAAAAAGGGTATTCTAGAGAGGGAAAAGAAACTGGATTTTAAAAATTAAGATTTCAGAAGCTAACTGCCACTGGTAACACTGGAGAAACTTTATCAATCACTTWCTTTGTTACTGTATTTAATCCAATCTATCTGCATGAAACTTGCAAATTAAGTTAATATGTGCAGCCAGTCAGATCATAGAGAAGAAAGGAAAACAGCTCATTTGGATTGCAGTTGTTTTTTGGTATTACCCTTACACACATAAACGGTCTCGGCCTTAACACCCTCCTCAACAGTTTTACATTTTGTGGCCAAGCTGTTGGTACAAAGGAACCATAAAGCCCAAGATCATTTTTKAACAACAAATGCTGATTATTACAACAAATCAGGACTGCTATCAGGTTAGCAAGAGTACTTGAAAGGCTCTCTATTCATAGAGTAGTACTACCCTTGAAACTGATTTTATACAGATTAAAGAAATTAACTCATGACACAACACTGTTGTTTGGTTCATAAACTCTCTGTGGCAGGGGCCATCTCCTTGTTCTGTGGCAGGACAGTGCCTAGCACAGTGTGATCCTGGACATTATACATACTGTTAGCACCACTAATTACTCAAGATACAATGCCAACATATCTTAAAAAGCTTCTACCCCAGCATGCTTCAGCTAGAAGAGCATCGTTAACAGATGATGCAAAGTTCAGTTCCAGGCTACTTCTATGCCCTTACTTCCTTCTGAACCACCTTTCTAATCTTCATTACTACAAGCACCTGTACTATTAGATAACTCCTTTGCTGAAATCCCTTACTATTAGACAACTCCTTTGCTGAAATCCCTTTCTTGACTCAGCCCTGCACTTTCTATTCCTTAAAGTCATGCTTCTTTCAAGGAGACTGTCAAGGTTGCCATATGATCCCCATAACCGGTGCATCTCAATGCCTCATTATTATTACTGCGTTTACACATGGACTACCTTCCSCAGATAGCAAACTACTGTCATGCTAATAAAATGGTGTGAGGAATGATACACACCAGAGGCTTGATCTTTAGAAGCTTATAATGCAGTTTAAATTAATGGTAACCACAGGCACTCAGGTTCATATGAGGATAAGGTGTTACATGATTTTCACTGGATGCTTGTCTCATTGTCAGACCTCTCTTAGGTCTCACGTCATTGCCTTAACTGCAAGACCAACTTCCTGCCGCCCATCACAGCCTAAACTGTCTCCAAGATGTCTGCTAATTGCCTCTTATCCTRGCAATGGGAATGCCTCTTGCTTTCATGTGAAGAAATACCACACATTTGGTGGCATATAAACAACAGAACTATTAAAATACAATCATACTTCAGGCTGATAAAGGAATCACTTGTGGGAAGAGAATGTTGTGAGATAAGGAAATTCAAGCCTGTCCCACTAATTAAATCTCACAAGATACCAAACATGTGCAGCACATTAACATCACAGCCTACTATGACTGAATGCTGTGACAAACCAGTAGTAGGTCTAGGAACAACGCTGACCCACAAACAAAAGAAAGTCTTCCAACATTGCCTTTTCAAACCAACACCTTCCTCAAAGAACCACTCCCAAGCACAAACCCTCCAGGAGGCACCACCTGCCATCACAACGCTCCTGGCAAAGAGAGCCTCATACCCCCTTCAGCTCCCAGTCAGACCTGCGAGCAATGTGGTGGGAGGAGGGAGTCTACCTGAAAAGAGGAACTCAAGGTACCCAGCCAGCCCTGAAAGCAAGCTGCTCTCCTACCTAGGGAACATCACCCTCTGCCACAGGACTGGGGAGACCTTCCCTACGCGGGACAGCTKAGAATAAATAAGAGAGGAGCAGGGTGTCCTTCAGGGTAAGCAACGCAGCAGAGGGTAAAGGACCCCTTTTCCACACAACCCCTCCCACAACGGCTACCAGAGAACGAAAGGGAAAAGTCACTTCCCTCTCCCCCCAGCTGCRAGTACACAGCCTAGCCCCATGGAAAAACCGGAGGAAAGGACGAGAACTCGCCCACCCCAGACGCTGCCGTCCAGGCCCTGAGGTAAAGGGAGGGGAAAGGGGAAGGGGGTGCCCACCCTCCATGTTGGGGCCAGACACCAACTTACCCGCCGGAGGCCTCAGCGCGCTCCTATTGGCTCGCGCCGCCGCGTCACGTGGGAAGGAGAAAGGCCCGCCTCTTCCCCCCACCTTTGCCGGCGACGAACCGTTGGTGTGGGGGCTGTCAGTATGGCGCGCGCGCATGCGCTGGAGGAAGCGGTGGCGCGCGTGCGCTGGCGCGGTGGCGGCGGCCGCGGCTGGGGCGCGAGGCGGTTCCGGGAGCGCGGGAAGAGGGGCGGGGGCACGGGGCGCGCGCACGCGCCGGTGGCGGGTGGAGGAGGAGGTGCCGCCCCGCCCCGCAGGAAACGGTGCCGCCCGGGCCCCGCTCTGCGAGAGGGMGGGGGAGCGAGCGGGAGAGAGACCGGGCGGGAAGCGTCGTCTTCCTCTGCTCTGCCACTCCGGGACGCCGCGGGGCCCCGCTCCGGGAGGGCACCGGCCGGGAGTCAGGAGCGGGGCAGCTCCCTCCCCTCCCTACATCCGCTCCGTTCTCCGAGGCGGGAGCGCCCTCGGCGGGCAGCGGGGTGACCGCTCCCCCCTGCCCGGCGCGCAGCCGCTGCCCCCTTCCAGCGGGAGCCGCGATCCCTTCGCCGCCCCTCTTCCCCTCAGGCTCCGTCCTCCGCCCCGCCCGCCGCCGCYGAGCCGCCCGTCCCGAGGAGGGAGCCCGGCACTTGTTGCTGACGCGATGGTCACCGGCCCGGCCGAGTAGGCAGGGACCGCCGAGCCCGTCGCGGGAGAGGACCGCTGCGGCTGGCATCGAGGGCCCGGCCCCTTTGGGGGGCTCCGGGGGGATCTCGGGGTGTTGTTTCCTCTCAGCGCCCGGCGGTGACGGCGTCCCAGACGGCGTGAGGACTTTCCTCGGCCCTCGTGGGGATCGCGCCCGGCAGGACCGCCCGCCCCGGATGGTCACGGCGGGCTGAGGAGGCACCGCCAGACGCCGCCCGCTCCCTCCCGCCGCCTGGTCTCCTGGAGGCTGGCCTCGCTCGGCAGGAGGAAAAATGTCCTTCTTCAACTTTCGTAAGATCTTCAAGTTGGGTGGTGAGAAGAAGAAGAAACAATACGAGCACGTCAAGAGGGATTTGAACCCTGAGGAGTTCTGGGAAATTATAGGAGAGCTGGGAGATGGTGCTTTCGGTAAAGTGTTCAAGGTAAGGACAAGCAGGCAACTCAGATCACTTGTATTGCTCGTAGCTAAAAAAATGTAGTATTGCTTCTGAGTTCAACGCTGTCTAAAGCTTGCCCGTCTGTAAGCTCCGTCACCTTGGGATACCTCTGGTAAGCATCAAGTTTCGGAGAACTTCGTTAGGCAGGTAAGGGCTGCGCCCACCTGCCGCCCTGCGAGAAGGGACGTGTCCCGAGCTCCCGTGGTGTGTCGGCTGGAGAGCAGAGCGTGTGATCCAGCCGCCTCTTGCCCACAGAGGCTCATGAAACTAAAGATAGAAAAGTCCTATTAGGTCATTGTCCCGCCTTCTGCTCCACCCTGCCTGTTGCTGAATCGCTCGCTTCTCCTGTATTTTGTTTTTTTGGACTCGTGGACAGTATGGCTTCTGGTCTTGCAAAAACTGTATTTTCTTAGGTGTGAAGTTCATACTTTTGTTTTTTAAAGTTTCTGTATGGAAGGAAGCCCGTGAACAGTAAAATTGACTTGTGTGCCTTGTGCGTAGTTCATAGGGCCAAGCTCGCATCGCTTTTAATGGACATTCTCCTATCTTGTTCCGTGTGGAATTGAATTAAATAGTTGTGTTATCTTGGCATTCTTTACGTGGCAGAATTCCTGTGTTGGATCTCCTACCTTCTATCAGTTGTTTGACCTTTAAATCTTTAAGTATACATGTACAAGTAGTGTTTTTAAGGATGCTTATCTGGAATTTATCAAGCAAAGTAGAGTACAATGACATAGATATAACACTGTTAGTGTTTGACAATACTGTAGCTTTCAGGCAAATCTTTAGCTACTTTTCCTCTTTCTAAAAGAGCATTAATGCTCCACGTTTGGTTTAGGGATAGTGTGGAAAAAACATCATGGAGGATAAGCATGAGAGAATTGGGGAACTAACATGAATTGAGATGCTGGAGCAGGTTCATGAGACTAGAAAAAAATAGTATGAGAAAGAATAGCATTTACAGTGTTTCTGAGAGCTAATTTGGTCAAGAAACATTTATATTTAGAKTAGTGCATTTGAGAGCTTATGAAATCTGGGTACTCATGAAACCTGTGCTATTTTTGGTAGAAATTATTTTAGATTTTATTGTAGTATGCTGTTATCTGTTTGTAAATTTGAGCAAAAGTGCCACAGTTAGTTAGAATACTGGGTGGRTTTTTTCACCCTAGGAATTTGTGTCAATGTTCTATTTTAAGAGCATCTAGTTTATTTTGATGTTGGTGTAATATGTAGTCTAGACGGTGGTTCTCATGTCAGTGTGGAAGATTGGAGATTTTTTTTTTTTATTAAAATGACTGGGAAATATGTCTGAAGTTGCTATATCATAAAACTTGGTGACTACAAAAATGTCATGTCTCTATGGCATTTACAGAGTATTAAAGTTTAAAGAAAAACTTCTTAGTGGAGTTTTGATTCCCTTTTTGTGAATATAATGCTCTGACCTATAGAGATGACTGAGGAAGCCTCAAAGCCTCCCATCCTCAAACCTCTTCTCATTTCATATTTATCTGTAGGCATGTCTGTATTAGCAATAATCTGTAGAGGAAGGTGTCTGAGCAAGACAACTGGTAAATTTTGCGTTTCAGTGTACTTTGTGTACAAGAAGAGAGTTTTTTCCAGTTGGATGTGATTTTTCACTTTGAGATTTATTTCTGAATGTGAAATGACGAAGTGTAAACTGTTGAAATTGAATTTTTCAGAATTAAACCCTATTTTAAAAATAATAGCAGTCAGAATTACATAYGCAGTTACACTGGTAAACTTGTTGATCGTAGCACATGTGAAAATTAACAGGTACTAGTATACCTGGAAGAAAATTCTCATTTTAACAAAAAGTCTCCTACTGCATATGTTCGGCAGCATTCATTTTGTTTCCATCTAGTTTGAGAAGGAGGATTACGCACAGATACTAACTGTACTTGTATTCCTGCATCCTGTGTGCGCCAACCACGCTTGGCAAGAAACTGTTTCAAAAGCCAAGGGTGTGTGAGGTTGTTCTTTCTTGGATATACACCTCAAATGAGAAACTGCAAGAATAGCCATTCAATACCTTCTCAAATTTTGGAATCAAAGCTATAAACTAGAACAGAACTGTCAACTTTTGAAGACTTTGTCTTTAAGTAATGTAAGTGTGGGYGGTTTGGGGGTTTTAATTTTGTTTGTGGAGTGGGTTKTTTGGTTTGGTTTGGTTTTTTGTTTGTTTTTTTTTTTTTACAAAAAAACCCTAACACCCTAGTGTCAGTTACATTTTCCAAAACTCCAGTTGCTTTTGTTTAAGATTCTAGGAGTCAGTGTGTGACAGGGTTTTGGCAGATATCTGGCAATTCCATTTTATCATATAAATAACGCTTTGTATGCTTTGGACTTCTAATAAAAAATAGGTTAGATTGGTTACATGCTATGATTTCCTGTAGAGAAGTATTTGGTTTAGTTGTGTAACTCATCTTCTGGACAAAGTATCCAATTTTTAAAGAAAAACTCAAAAGCAACTTTTAAATTATTCTGACAGTATTATGAAGCCTAGCTGATTAAATTATTTACATTAAAAATGCTATGTCTAGTGACAACTAGTTTTGTATATATACAGAAGGTTTAAGGGTGTTGAAAACTTGTGATTCATTCCCCTTCTTCCCAATCAAGTACAAGGGTCTTGCTTATTTTTGTAATAACTTAGCCAAATTACAGAAGASCTTATTTCCTTTGAAGCTGTCTTAGTTTTCTAAAGCTTTCTTAGCTCTGACAATTCATACATTTGTATTCACTAGCTTCCAAGTAATGTTTAGAAATACTCTTTTCTGAAGTGTTTTGACTGTTGTTGCAAGTCTCTCTTGTGATCAGAGGAGCTATGTAACTGCAGACTACTGATGGCAAAGGTTTATGATTGTATAGGACTTTTCATTCTAGCCCTTTTCAGCCTCTTCAAAGAGGCCATTTTTAGGCTATTTTCTTTTCTTTTTGCTCTTGGCTAATGAGTAATGGTGTAGTTTTCGATCCTTTTTCAATTTATAGACCCTTGCAGTACTTCAGTATCAGGTGATGGCCCTTGTAAAGAGAATTTCGAGGTTGCTGATGATAGACTTTTTTGCAATCTTTTTTAATTGCCTTTCATGGGTTATTTAGAATTACTGAATGGGCTGCCAGGGTTCTGAAAGGCACTGAAAAAGCATARTATTAGCATTGGAGGCTGGTTTCAACTTTGAAATTTGGCAGTTAGATCACAAACTACTTTTTTTTAAAAAAAAAAAGAAAGACCTTGAGAGATTGAAACTGCTTTTGATTTGATAAGGTTAAGTCCCCTGAAAAATCTTGGGCTCCTAGAGTTAAAGTTAATTGTAATCAGTTTGCTTTAGAAATGAGTTACATTATTATATCATGTAACTTTATTGTGTTATATTGCCCTATTGTATCAAACGTCAGTTCAGTGCCCATAGGAAACATTGCTTTAAGGTAAATCACTGTAAGTAAGTGTTAAACTGTAGTAATTTTAAGTAACCATGTGAAGATTTTCATCAGCTTTAAGCTGCTTTCTAAATTCCCGGAAGTTAATGTTCAGATGGTGTGAAAACAGACCTTTAAAATGCCTAATGTGTTCTGTGGCTCTTTCTTGCTAAAGTTCCTGATTAAGAATCTTTATCATACAGATGCACATAACTAATTAAAATGCAGCTATCTTCCTAAGTTAACCTTTTCAATGAAATATAGTCCCAGCACTTTATTTCAGTAAAATTTGCCAGCCTTTTTTGGTAGTAAGAACATTGTACACTAATATAAGAACACTTATATTGCAGAAAGGCATTTTCCTAGTGTTTAGTTGGTGTCATCTTTGAGCCCTTCATTAGAGGATACTCCTCCAAGAAATTCATGGCCTTTTGGCCATCATTATGATAATTATGGGTACCATCTGGACTAATYTTAAGTATTCTGCGTGAACAGATTCTACAGTGGCAGTATACTTTATAGGATATAGGGTATCTATATATGGTATGTGTATATATAGAGAATATATAGTGTATATATTTTAATAGAAATTGACAAATTATTATTAGAGAATCCTTTGTACTTGTCTGGTTTTGAATTGCATTCATGCTTCTTAGTTTGAATTGCAATATTCTGCCCATTTATAGTATCCCATTTATTACGCTGAAGCTAAGATGTTGGAAGCATTGTGTATACAAGATTCTCATAGGAATTTGGAAGATCAAATATTCGTATTTCATCTAAAGTTACGAAGACAAGTTTTCCAACTCTCAGCAATTAACAGGTGTTTTGTTAAAAAGCCTATTCTGCTTTCTTTTTAGGTTCAGAGAAGAAATGTTGTGCAAGCTGATAGCCATAATCATGGTGAACAGCATTACCCAAATGCATTATCTTCTGAAAATTACAGTTACATGAAGTATTCATATATACTTATATTTGCAACAGTGGCCAGTACAAACTCATCTCTGACTAATGATAGTGAGCTTTTGATAGTAGTGTTTCTTCAAGTCCAATAAACTAATGATGTTGCTTCATTTAAGTTAAGCTTTTGTTTGTGTATTTAAAACAATCTTAGCTGCAATGTGCTTAAAGGAGGGCTTGTTTTTTGCCTTAATGTCTTCTACAGCAGGTAGAAACAAATACAATTTTAAAATAGTGATTTAATAAGACTGGACCAATTTACTTATATCATTTAATGATAGTGCAGCCTTAACTCCTTTTAATGCCAAAAAATAACAATTGGTGGCTGCTTCGAAGTACTTTTTGCATGCCACTAACATCATAACTTATTTTCTAATCCTAGAAAATACTTTAATTAGTCTGACCTGAAAACAAAATCAGGGCAGAGCAAGGAGAATTTATATTGCCTAGTTTCTGTGGCCTTACAGCACATTGATCTAATTCCTACAGTTGGATATTGCAACTTGAAGTTATCTTAATGATACTAATATATCATGATGCTTACTAGGATGGATATCTTTTAGATCTGTAACAACACTCATAAGAATACTTTTTGACCACTTAATATCTAAGCTGAAGCACTGATATGCTGGTTTTTGTCTACTCTTTATCTTTTGACTTACCTGGTGTCATTAGCTCCACTAATTCTTCAGAAGAATTTGTTAGAGCTGTTGGAACTCACAAACATTCCTATGTAAAAGATACAGTTTCCTGTGGAAGGATATTGCTTGAGTTCATCTGAAATCCTGTATGTTTGGTACTAGTTGGAAGATAAATTCACGTTTTAAAATTTCCAGTCAAATACTGTGTTTCGTGAACCTGAAGTTTCATGTGTGACTCTGCCATAAGCCTAGACCTGGAAAGAAAAAGCAGGTGAAAATATCCTAAAATGAATTTTRATACATAAGAATGAATCTGTGCAGAACTTTGGGCAATTTTGATTAAAATTGTTTGCTATACTTAATATATTCTGTTCTAATCTATTTTCATTCATAATTGACTATATAAGTTGACCTCTTATTAAACTGGAGCAGTAAAATAGTACAGTTGTCCTCAGGAGATCTGAATTAATAATATTCACTTAGATGCCGTGTTGCTTTGTTTAGCCATAGAGACATTAGTAGATAGCRAAGAGAGTTGATTTACTCTCAAGAGACTAATGTATAAAATGGCAATGTTCAATTTTAAATATTTAGTCTAAGTAAAATAGAACTAAAACTTTACCTGAAGCTTGCTAAGGACAGTAATTTCCATGAGAGTAGCCTGAGTATTTTAGGGTTGCTGTGTATGGTGTAGATGAAAAAAGATGCGTGACCATTCATAGAAGACAAACAAACGATTCTAGTCTTGCTGATCACCTTGGTGAGTTGTTTTATAATGTTATCTTTATTTTCACACTATTGCAGTTTTAGCATGTTGAAGATGCCAGATAAGGAAAAGGCAGTATCTCTGTTTTAAACCCTTGGAAATGTGTCAAGAGGAAAGCTTTACAGAGCTCTTTACACCTATTGTCACTCTTGCTAAGTTTTCTGAGGAAATGGGTAGTGCAAGAAAGTAATCTGTAGGCTGTAAACTGAGATATTTTTCTTGGTTTAAATGGCTATTTGCAGAAGGCGATATCTCCTTTCCATTTTGTCTGTAGCAAGGAAATATTCTAAAGAAGTAAGAAGTGTAGCACATGTTTCGTGTCTCACTTTCTGGACATCTTTAAGTCACTTGGCTTAAAATCAGCATCGCAATACTTAACTTATGAGTAATGTATTGTCTGTCTGTTGCAATCAGAATAAAGACTGCAGACAAGTTTGTGGAGGATAAATATAGAATGCTCATTATCACTCCTTGGTAAGGCAGTCATCTTTTCCAAGGTGAGCACATTTATATAAACTGTTTAAAACTCTAAGTAAATAGGAAATCATTATTTGATTTTATTTATCTGTGTTTATAAAAGTTCCTATTTTTTTCATGTCATCTGATATTTCATATTTCTTAGCTAACTATTTGTGTAAGTGCTTGGACAGTTGGTTTCTTGTCTGGAGAGTAAAACTTTGSATTTTAGGCATAGGCTAAATGTGACTGTTTAATGTCGTCAAATAGACTACAGAACATAGCTTCTTCTTTAAGCTGTTCTAATTTGGTGAAATAATTCTTCATATCTAAGTCAGACGCAGTCTATTTAATTAAATAATCCTGATATAGGAGCAAAAATGTTGTGGTACTGTTTTGGGGTTTTTTTAACAGGTTTTGTAGACAAATTGGTTAAATCTTTTGAGCTTAATTTTTGGCAGGGAAGTAGTCCTCCAGTAATACAATCCTCCAAGCAGTAATACATGCTATTGTTGCAGAACAGTAGTTCACAAGTTTCTTTTGGTGGTGACCCAGATTCTAGTTTTGACCACCCCTTAAACAATATTGAAGAAATAATTTGTTGGGTTTGTATTTGCAAATGCCACAATCCCCCGTTTGGGATTTTATTTATTCCTTTTTTTTAATTGAATGCAGTTATTAATGGGCCATACATATTTCACGGGCCATGACCCACGTTTTGAGAATCTTGTAAGATTATAAAAAACACCATTCTCCTTCAATGACAGTTGTGTCTGTGTAAAAGAGGCAGCATGTAATTAAACACTCTGGTTTGAGGTTTTAAATGCATTTCTTGAGACCCTGGTGCCTGAAGTGTCATTTATGAATACTTTTTTGGTCTATGCTGCTTTGTGCTCCCCCAATAACCTTTAATTATATTCAGATTATACACAGAATTGACGAATKCATATTGTCTCACCTCTTTTGCCTGTTGTCTTACTTTACAGTAGCTGCCAAATTACTCAAATACAATGCTTGTGCTATCTTTTCATTTGATACTGTGTGGATTGTTCCGGTTTTCAATGTTTAGCGGTGGAAAAGCCCTGAAATTTGCAGTTAGAAAACAAAGCAGACTGAATTAATAGCACAGAGTAAAAAAATGAATGATGTTTTGTAATTTTTCTCCAAACCCATGTAAAATACATATTATAACTCCCTCTATCTAATTAATTTTTAATCATTTTATAGCATGATTACAGTTAGGACTGCTTGAAAGAAATTTTTAACTGTCAAATGTGTCTCAAATATGTTATGTGGAAACACATTTTTTTTTTCCCACTCAGAAATGGGAAAGATTCTTTCTAGAGAGAAAGAAGACCTAGTACTTGCAGAATATGTTTGAAGGATGTCAGGCAATAAAAATTAGCTGAGTAATGTTCAATAAAAACTAGTAGGCTGCCTCAAACCACTCTGCAATGGTATTCATACTTCAACAAAAAAATTAAGGCTTTACTGTAAATGTTAATTTCCCATTGGCATTTCTAATTTTCTGTTGAATATGCTCTACATTCGTGATACAAACCAACTAAAGTACATGCAGCAGAAAATTTACCTAAAGCAAAAAATTCATAATAAAATAGTAATGAAAGATTCTTTGTATGCTTAATGCACCTACTTAAACAATCATATTTGGTTTTAGGAGGACATGCTGTTTCTTAAAGCAGTTCTAAATGTATGTAAAAGCAAGTCACAATATTAGAGACTTTTCTTGTTTATTTTTACTCTTCTGGATTAAGACTGGTTTGCAGAGTATTCTGTGGGATTGCATGTGTTTATATGTGTTAATGTAAAACAGTTAAGCATGAATGGTGATTTGGAAGCTAAGAGAAAGACACAACCTTTTTCTCCTTTATGTAGTCATGTTTATATTTTTGAGCCATTTTCTATTTAGTTAATTACCTGTAGCCTAGAGCAAGAAATTGCTCAAGCATACATTCATGCTTGAATCAAGTTCCACACAAAATCTGGCTTTAAGAAGGTTCTGATTACCCGAAGCATGCTATCCTGTGACATGATTTTTAATTTTTACTGGTTTTTCCTATGGAGAAGAATATGAAGAAGTGAAAAAGTACTATCGTACTACAATAGCCAAATCAATTTATTGATTAGTGTTTCAGATTTGCTAAATCTCTCTTTACTACAGAGGACTAAGTGACCGTTACCTTAAAGTGTCAATCTTAAAAATTAGTCTGTTGGTTGTTGTTTCAGAAAATCTTAGTATGTGAAACTGAAGGAGGCCATGACAAATAAAGGGACTTTATTAATTTTCAGAAAGAATTTTTCTGAAGTTGCATTAATGCAGTTATTCAAAATGAGTGGGTGAGCAGAGTGGAAGGGCAACTGTACAGTCTGCTGAAGTTTTTGGGGGAACCATTACCCTAGAACTTCAGTTGTGCCTACATCAAAATTGTTTTACTGAATATGAAAGCAATGCTGAATCCCCATGCTAAGGCAGAATAATTTTTGAATCCATCTAGCTTGATAAGGAATTGGAGARGACTGTCCCTTTACTTCCGTCATATCTAATTGAACAGCACTTTAGATCTGTCTGAGACTTTCTTGTTTAAGGAGGACTTTAAGGAACTGGGGTTTGTCTTTAGAAATGTTTAGTCATAACCATGATTCAGAAAACAGTGTTCTGAGGGAAGTTATTGTAACTTTGTTAATGATACAATAATAACTTGGCAAGACTTTTTGCACTGGAATTTATTCTTTCTTTATCTTGTAGGTAATGGTTGTCTGGTCACAGATTTATGCTGTAAAACCAACACTTTTCTCTAGCACATGTCTAGATTTCACATTATAGAAGATGACTTTTCACTTGTATTTCTAAGCAGTACTTTACCAGGAAAAGAGTTAATACTTTGTAATCAGAAGGCAGTAAAACCGTAATGGAGAAATGTCAGTTGAGTGCTTCAGCAAGAATTAGCATGTTGCAGTAAACCCTCATCTCCTTCACAACCTTTGTCTCAATCAGGCTTTATTCAATTCACGTGCTGCCTTCTTTATTTTGTAAAGTTCAGTCRTGTTCCTGCCCCACCTTCAGATCTTCCTGTTTGAATTGAAGAGGCCCGACCTTTTTGTCTGTTTTTTTTATAAGACAACTGCTTGACCCTTTAATGATTTTAATTGTCCTTCTCTCATTCTCTTACTTGCTCATATTCTGCAGATGCCACAAATCTTTCAGTTCACCATTCAGGTGGACTGTTCTGTTTTTCAGTGCCGGATAGTCATGGGCCAGAACTACTACTAGTCTGTGCAACTACATTACACTGTGAAAACTGTGAACTGTGATGATCGCTGTGAAATAACAGTCAGAAGAGTTTGAACAGGAATTATCCCCAAAACGAACTCGAATCATTCCAGTGATGCAGAGAAATGGGTACTCTTAGAGTTAAGCCAGACTTGTTTTTACTCTTTCACCCTTTCTAACTAGTTTTTACTACTAGTGAAGATGCACTAACCGAKTTTATAAGTAACCTGAAAGAAGGAAGCAGTGTCTGCTATTTTTCATGTGTTTGGAGTGGGAATTCTGAAAGCTTAAGGATCACCATATAAACAAGAATACTGTCAGGTGTTTCCTATTGATTGACAGGGATAGCTGGGGTACCTGAAAATGCCTCCTTTGCTTTTGGTTGTAGCAAGAACTTTGAGCTGTCTCTTAGTAGCAAACTTAGATGTTCTGGTCAGTTTAATAACCCTAGGATTTGTTTGTTAATTTAGCATGTTACACTTAAATAAAAACAAACAAAAGCCCACACACCTCCCCTAGCATTTAAAAGTGAAATATAAAAATGAGCTAGTGTACAGACTTGTTAAATTTCCTATTTCAGTGACATCCGTTTCAGTGTAACTTCTTAGTCTTTGGTAGCCCAGCATGGGACCTCACCTTTGAGCCAGTGCAATACAAAGATTCTTTTGAATCTCTGAAAAGCACTAAACCAGTATCAGCTGTGATACCAAGTGAAACAGTCAATAACACATCTTCTCAAAGTGCTGCAYTTCAATAGCTTTAGTAAGTACAGAAGTGACTTTTGAATGATGAGTGGCTGGGTCTTTACCATGACTGTTTTCCACAACAGTTTCTRATGATGCAAGTCAATGCAGCCAGAGTTCTGGCAGTGTTTTCCCATTCCCGCCTCCTTCCTTGTGTCAGGTCCAGTGCTTGCCAACCCCATGATGATCYGGTTCAAGGAACTAAACCACCCAAAAGCTGATTGTACATGTAATCTTCTTGGCTCCTCAGACCAGCTCACRGGAGGGCCAGGCAAGTGGCAGTGCTGATGTAAGGGAAAAATGAAAGGACAGTGTCAGCATTGGGTTAAATAGCTATAAAAGGGAAGCATCAAGGTGGCATATTGGTACTCTGAAGTTGTTAAGGTGTGTCAGATGAATGCCTTTTGTCAGGACACAAAAAAAAATAGAGGTACTTGTGTTGTATAAATCATCTGCTGTTAGCAACAGTACTGATAAAAAGGCAGTTTTACTAAATGCTGTTGTTGGTATTGCTCTCAGCCAGTAGTTCTGTCCCTTTGCATCACTGACATCCACGCTAGAAGAATTCTGTTATGTAGACATATCTTTAACTGGAAATTTACTAAAAGCCAATGTTCCCAGTTTTGTTTCAGGTGATGATTCTTTTCTCTACTTTAGGTATGCTGCATAACTACTAGGAAAGAATGAAAAATGTATAAGACTTATTATTTGGCACTAAATTTACCTGTATGAGGAAAGTACAGAAACTGAATTGAATTTCAGAGTGAGCAGGGTGTTTTGAAGCAAGAAATGGCTTAGATAATTTTCTAAAAGGAATGGAATTCTGCATTCCCTCTCACTGTATAAATACAAAACAAAAGATAGTCCTCTGCTTCAGAAAGCCTTCAGCCTAATAAAAGAATAAAAAAATAAGCATGAGAGAAAAGGAGGAGTAGGAGAAAGGTGGAAGTCTTGTCAAAGAGGAAACTACTTCATCTCTAACAGCTACGCTGGTGCATCCTCATTGCTGTCAGTTCCTGGGGACATGGGCAAAATAAAGCTTTCATAATTCCATTAAAAGTAACATTGCCACACTATCAAGAGACAAGAACAGTACTTCCTCTTGAACATATTGTGTGTTTAACTGTTTGCAGTGTTTAACTTAATCATGATACTCAGCAGTTCTGTTGGAGGAAGAACATTGTTCCTACATTGCATGAAAATCTTTTACGAATAGAAGCTCACAAGTTCATTAGCTGCAAAAGTCTGAATAAAGCAACTGTTTTCCCTTTGCATATTTTTGTGCATCAAGCTCTGCAAAGGGACTTGAAGTATTTTATCTTGATTTGTTCATCTGGATTTGTTTTTAATAATTTTATCAAGTAACGCAATTATTCCTGTGGTCGTTTTTATTTATCACTAGCATATTAGGTAAATTCTGAATTAATTACACTAATCAGTAAAAATGGTAAGCAGCAAGTGCAAAAAACATACCAGAATTTGAAAAATATTATAATCATCAGCATGCTTCTAAATTAACATTTCTTTTGAAATCAGCTGATAAATAATAGGATTGGCATTCATATAGTTTCTCAGAGTAGTCAGTTTTCTTAATTGTTTAGTTGTTTAAATTCACTGATTAAAAAAAAAAAAAACCAAACCAAACAGTTAATCTGAAAGGCAACATCAGAAGCAACATGTTCCACTACTGTGCTGAATWTGAATGAAGTTTACAGAACCCAAGACACTATTTTTGTGGCACTTGAATAGCCAATTTTCAAGGAATACCAAATGTTTATTCAGATGGCTCTTTCTCATCTCTTRAGATGTCATACATGCAGCGCAAAGATAGCTAGGTCACTATAAATTGCATGTGAGGCAACCTTTCTAACTTGCATGTCAGAAGATTTCACTTTGTTTTAGTGAGATGGTATGTAGCTTTAGGGTCATTACTTCAGACTCACAAGAAAACTACTGGCAAGTCACAGACTGTATAAGCATTAAATAGCATACATCATCATAGTGAATTTTGTAATTAATAAAGTTCATTGTAGAACTGACTTGAAAATAACTTGTTTACATTAAAGAGAGCTGAAAGACACTGGTTTAACTATTGATTTTTTTGTTGTTGCTRTCTTTGCAGTTGGTTTCTGTTGAATTGTTTTCAAGATATGTACGTAAGGAAGCAGTAATTTCCCTGTAGAATTCTAAATTTCCCGTTCTTTCTAAAATACATTAATACCATAAAGAGAATATGAATTGGTTTCTATTCTATAACAATTTTACTTAAAAAACAGGGAGGATGTTGTACAGCTTTTTTATGAAAGCTGTCAAAAGCTACTCTACTTCCTTTTTTCTTACTTCAGAAATAGGGGAAGTTTCATCTCAACAGACTGGAGCATGCATGGAGCAACAGAATATGTGCTTTGATAGTTTTGCAAGAGCTGTTGCCAGTTTTAATGTGGTATTGATGTAGTCACATTTCCTTTCCCACTGTTACAACTGTGTCTTTTCGTAAAATACTGAATCTTAAACAGCCTATATAGTTTATATTTTTCCCTTAAAATATATGAAGTATACTTTATTTATTGTTCATTTTAGCAAGACAAAGAATGAAATGGGGTGATATGGCTTCATCTTGTTTCATTTAATCTTTCCCCTCTGGCTATTTAGCTATGCTCATTGCAAGTCTTGGATATGGTTCACATTGCAGTATCAAATTATACAGAACCTTTTCTCAAACTGCCCATATTTTTGAGCTAGTAAGATGTATACACTTTAAATGACAGTTAAGTTACATCTGTTATATCCCATCATCTTCTATAATAAATATGTAAAATATATTGTCTTAGTACAGGTCCTTAAATGCCTTACTTCTGCTATATGAAATGTAGAGCTTTTAATAATATTCTTTACTTTTTTGACAGCAAGTTTTTTTAACTTAATGTCTGTGCCGCATTTCATTTCTATGACTATGTAGTTTCCCTGGTAACATGTCAGAAGGCCTTTGTTGAAAGGTTCTTGAGGTCCAAAGAAATTGTTATTTTTCTTTATTTATTATTTTGTTGACTTGTTCATTTCCAGTTTGGAAAGACAGAATTTTCTATGCTCAAGTGAGATGTGCTTTTTTTGTTGTTGTTTTGTTATACATGAATAGCTGTGCTGTGTCAGCAAACAGCTGTAGCCATCTTACATCTGATCTGGCTAAAGGCTCTGGGCAGAGGAGATCCCAATTTTGTTTTGTAACCTAACTCCGAGGAACAGGGTGAGGAGGAACTGTGGGTTGGCCTAGCCACTTTATTTAAAAAAAAAAAAAAGTATTCTAGATTGATACGTGTACATCTATGAATGTTACACTGTGTAGTCTGTAAAGTGCTAATAAACAAAATGACTTAGTGCTACATGAAGCCAAAATGCTCTGTGGTATATCTGTTTGCAGAAAGGTATACAGTTAGCTTTTACAACTCCAAATGTCTCCCTGGGAAAAGATGTTAGCAAGAGTAACACTGGCGCTCTCAGCTCCACTGTTATTGAAAGAAATCTCACCTCAAGTGAACTAAAGCATTGTTACAGATGTTAAATGACTAGAAGCAAGATTATAACATAGAATCCTCCCAGGTAAAGGAGTCGGAGGTTTCTTAAGTCTTGTGTTCAAACACATCATAAAATTATCAAGAACAAATAATAAAATTCTCAACTGTCAACCTGGCAGCATGATACCTTTCTGAAAAAACAACAGTCTGGAGACACCTTCAAATCTGGCTTGTTGGTTGTCTTAAAAGTAATTCTAGTGAACAGCTAGAATTAGCAATTGTTGTTTGATTAAAAAATTATTTCTTGATATCATTGTTTCTTGGAAACATTATTAATTTCTGTCATCTGGAATAAAGGTGTGTTTATTGCTGGAATAAAGACTTAATTTTAAGCTGTAGGGGCTAAAAAGAACTTGTGAATTAATAAGCAGTAAGCATTATGKTTTTTTCCTAATGACACAAGACTGAATAAATAACTGTAGGATATCTGTAATSCAAGATGAAGATACACTAGGCTACTACCTTTCCTGGGAAGCTGTAAGTCAGTTTGGGGTTGATGTTGTCTGGTGCTGGATAAAATGGAGAAAACCTCTGCTGGCAACTGTTAGTGTCTTCTGCGGATGAAAGATACTGGCAAAGCAGCTTAGCACTGCAGGGRTAAATCTTAATTTGTCACACCTCCCCCTTCTCAAGTATAGGAGTTGATTGTAATGCAGAATTGTGTATTTTAATGCTGCTTTTGCAAGTTGTATGTACAGTTGCTATAACTGAATTTAGGAAAAAAACACCAGTCCTTTGCACTTATACCTCTGACACCACTTAATGCTTTRGTTAACAAATGTTTTCCCAATTTTTTCTTATTCTGTCTTTTAAAGGGATTTGCTTAAATAAGAAGAATGATGCTAAAACCTGTTATAATCTCCTCTGTTAAGTTTCCTCTAAAGGACTGTTTCAGTTATCTTGCACGTATTTGCCAGTTCAGCCCTGGTACTTTTCAAATAYGCATATAAATATTCCCCCTGATTTCAGTGACACTACACATGAGTCAGGATGGGAACTCTGCTTAGCTAGTATGCAAAATACCACAGAATTAATGAAAATATATAAAGGGAATCATGAGGTTAAACATGAAAATTATATTCCTTACCACTCCCAAAAATAACTTGTGGAATCCTCAGAAACCAACTATGGAGGAAGCAGAAGAACCACAATAAGTACGAAGTACAAGGATAATGTTAAAAGAGTGAAGTTGTCATGGAAACCACTCCAAAACTAGTATAGCCACAAAGGCAGCACCAGACCACAGTACATAAAGAAGTACTTCAGTAGTCTGGGTTGAACCCTGGGCTCCACTTTGTTAGTAATACTATCTGCTTGTAGGAAATAGAGACACTTTTATCTACACTTCTATTTCAGTATTTTTTCCCTGGTGTTAAACATTTCTTAAGTAGAAGAAACTATATAGTAGGTAGTTATGATACATTGTGCAGGCAGGGAAAAATTTTGGCTGATCAGCTGTAGTTTAGGGTGTATCATCTTCTTTGGTAGATACTATCCTTTCATTATCTTCTGAATAGTTCTTTTGTAACAGTCATTTCAACAAGTTTTAGCAGGTATAACTGAAGTTAGCTGGTTTTTAATTCCTTGGACCAACCATATATATAATTAAACAAAAAATTGAAATTCTTTATAGGTTTTTTTTATTACTACTACGTTTTCAAACATTGTGCAGTGAAGACTGCTGCAAAATAACGTAGCTTCTTCGAAATGACTGGCTCATCTTAGTTTCCAGAAATCTGTGGAGGTTGCCATCTCCTTCATTGGCCTAACTTGTGATGTATTGTAAAAACTGTAGTTTAATATTGCAGAGGTAGCTATTTGCTCTTGAATTCAAACTGGTACTTTTAATTACATTTCTCAGCATTTGATGTTAGAATTAGTGCTTCCTTTGATCTGATTAATTAAAGTAGATTTTTTTCTAAAATTCATTAATAAAGAACACCTTTCCATGTTTTCAAAAGAAGTTTGAACACTTGATACTGGTCAGTCATGGAGTTTTAGTTACAAAATGCACAGGACAATATTAAATATGGTATAGTAAATTTATACAAAATAAAGTCCAGTGTAGTTTTTCCAGTAGGCCACACTACTTTTTACAGATTTATTTGATCAGGCTGTTAAAATCTGAAATTATAGCAATCTTTTTCCCTTGGTTCATATGTTTAAGAAAGCCTGAGATCCACTGCCTTCTGATAGCTCTGAGAAACAGCTCTTGCCTTTGTGTTGTACGAGGACAGTTTTTCAGTACTGATTACTCAGACATCATCAGAAAGCATATGTGGAGCTAGATCTGACAGTCCCAGGTTTACACAAAAGTGTAGCTTTTTATGTGTAAAAATATCTTTTGCTGAATAGGGACACGCACGTGTATTTTTCACTTTTTGGCAACCTTGGTGATCTATGATTCTTACTGTAGTTTTGATGAGAAGAATGAGTCAGAAAGGAAAAGCTTCTTAATTGATTTGTTTTGCTGCCTGCAAACCATGCAGTGTGGTTATGTAACATCTCAAAAGAGATCAGGCATCAGGAAGAAAGGTGATGAACAATTTTCTATCTTGTATCTCAGCTTTGTTTCTGCTTGGCTGAACAACAGATTAAGGGCGTACTGAACTTTTTTCAGTTGTAAATAGTGTTTAATTTTTGGATGTCTRCATGCTCCATCGCAGGAGGGAAGCTGCACAGTTGGGAAGGAAACATTTGCYGGTGATAGGAAACTGAAACAGCTCCTCACAACCGAGGCTGAAACTTCATATTGGTCATCTAAAGATGAAAGACTATGCGTTATCTCTGAGCTGTAATCCTACTACTCTGGAACGGTGGCTCTGCTCTCCCTGCTGTCCATGGCTGGGAATATGCAATGTCTTGGCTGAGTGCCCAGACAGTAAACCTGCCTTTAATATTCTGCTGTCAGTCTCTTCACAAAGCTTCTGGCTCTGGAACTTATATTTGGATATATGATACTGTATAAAAAATRAGGATTGATAGGGAGGAGTCACTAATTTCACATACTCGCAGATCCTAGTTTTGTGTAGAATGGTTATTCGTTCTTGTACTGATACGTTTTCAAATGTTTACGTTTCTGTGCATTAGATGTCATTGCCATTTGTGAAGGATTTAGGTTCAGAAAGTAATTTGCAAGTTCTAATTTACAAGATCATATTTATTCTATGCAAACCTGCAGTCCATCTTTCTAAAAGTAGTTTATCTTAGAATTAGGAGAATAAGAGTATTTTTCTGTGTGGTTTCTGCTAATGAGACTGTGCCATCCATTGCAAAAACCGTGCTGTAACAGAGTTTGCTATTCCCCYGTGCATACTATCTCTCTGTAAGTTAATGTTTGCTGCAGTAACCTTAAATATATAATCCAAATAGAAATTTTGGTGGAAGGATTGCAATATTTATGTATTGTTGCATATATTAGTTAATAATATCTATGTCATATTGCATTAGTCAGATCTTGGGGGAAGAGTTACTCCAATTCAGTTTTCAGCCATTGTTTATGAATCTTTTGAAAAGATCAGATTTTGTTAATGCAAAGAAAAAAAATCTTGTTCCCTGCTTTCTTCGTTGTCTTCACATAAGGCAGGATTGAACCATAACCGCTGAAGATGCCAGTTTGGGTTTCTTAGTGTAGGACTGAAGCTTGAATCACCTGTCATGCAAGCAGAATCAAATGTATTTAGGCAGAGCATTTGGAAAAAYTTGAAGTGGTAGTTGAGAGCTAAAAAATAGGGAGAAACTGCTAGGCTACTGATACAGGATGTATTTTGAAAGGGCAGAACCTCTGACTAACATGAATGGTTATTTGACTTTAAATGTTCAAGTACCCAAATGCAAAATGAGTATATGCAAATCATGACTGCATCTATACAAACATTTCTGCTTCTGCTCTGACCTTTGGAGAATGTTATGTGGCAGAAGAAAGACTTCAGCCAAAGTCTAGAAATAACAAACATGCCCACACAAAGCTGTAAATGCTTTTTGTTCCTCTTAATCCAGAGGGTTTTTTTTCCCCCCATACAATACAGTGCTACATAAATCTTATGCATGAACGGTAAAATCTTTTCCTACACAGTTCAAAAGAGCGTATTTCTTATGTGCTTCTTACAGCAAGTCACATAGATTGTTGTTTATTATAGAGTGCCTTGTGGGGTGGAGACGAATAATGTCTTATTCAAAAAGAACTTTCAAAATCATGTTTAAAATATATAAAATTTTTCTTATTTTCAAGTGTAACTTGATGTATACTTAAAATGTTCTATCAGTCCTCAGAAATACCCAGTGGAAATATGCTAATTCTAAAGCTTTTTTCTTTTGAGACCTGGAAAAAAAGTCTGGATTTAGAGCTACAAAATTTCACTATCTCAAGTCAGAACAAAGGCGAACATTTGTTTTGTTTATAATTGTTAAGATGCTCATAAAGATAATCATACTGTCTCTATAACTTCTGGGTTTTAATGAGGTGTTTTAATAGAGCTACTACAAGGAGGAAATAAACTTATTCAAAGCAGATTTCTAGTTACTTCAAAAGGATCTGGGAAAAATCAAAATCCAAAGTATTCTGTCAATAGAAGAAAAGCAATATATGCTATAAATGCAGCAAACTCCCTAGCATGTAATCATGCACACTAATTTACCAATGCCTCTCTCTCTTTCTCTCTCTCTCTCTCTCTCTCTCTCAAAGGTGAAACTGAATCTGAAAACGGTAACATCTGTTATTGTTACCTGATGTAGAAGTTTAAAATCGCTTTATTTAAACAAAATATTATTACATAGTTTACGTGCAAATGTGTATAAAAATGAATTTCAGATTTTTTTCATGATTTTTTTTTTTAAGTATCCTTCTTGTAAGGTACGGTGGAAAGCGTGTGGCCATGCATGTTTCAAAAAAGTAAATTTACAGTTAATGTTGAATCCTTTAGAAAGATGCTTTAACAACCATTTTTCTGCACTTATAAAGCTACCAAGCCTAATTCTGTTGTGGAGTCAGACATCTGTTTCACCTTTCATGTTTAATTTACAGTGCAGCTCTAGAAGGTTGGTCTTTCATTCTTGCTATAAAACATGAAACCAAAACAAATGATGTTTGTGTTATTAAGCAGACCTTTTTCTTTTTATTATTAGAATGTAAGTTGGAAAACTCAGTAATTTGTTGTCGAATAATGTTACATAGATCCCTTATCTTCATTGTTATAAATGAGGGGGCAAATATTGAGGTTGGGAAGATTGGTTGTTTTTTGTTTTGGAAAGAATATTGAGGTAAAAATAAATGTTACAGAAAACTCTTTACCCTCAACATAAGATGAATCATCTAGGACTATGCTTATAAGTGTGTTTTGCTGTTACTGCTGTTTTACTGAATGTTATCATAAACTTTTATCTTTAAGTCTTTTATTCTCTTTTGCCACACTGAGAGAATTATTTGTGGCTGTGAAAATAATAATATTTAGACCTTGGAAATAATTCTCAAGAATTCTTACTTGCTGTCTCATATCAGCTTTTGTCTGGTACTAGTATAATGAGATTAGGTGACAAAAGTCAGGTTTTGCGATTCTTGCTGTGTCCTGTCCTGGGTTCACCTCAACTAGGTTTGGGGCCAAGATGCCCCATGCAGCAGCCGCACCAGCAGAGAGACAGGACARACCACCTTGTGATGCTTCACATCAGGAGTCAGAATTGCCCCTGCAGGTTCTTGTCTTTTGCTGCTTTGGAGAAAGCCTATGTCCCTACTTCTCATTTAATTTCATTTGAATGTCAGAAGCTAGGTGGAGTAAAACTAGGCCTTTTCCTCATGGTCTTTACGTATAATTGGTGAAGTAGACTTCAGTCCTACAACTTAATTTATTCAGAGGGAAAAGGTAACCACTGGAAATGCCTTGACAAACTAGTATTTTTATGATGGCTTGAGAAAATATACCTTCTTGTTTAAAGTTTACTAAATTCCAAGTTACAGTATTCCTTCACACATAAMTTGCAAGAGAATTATTAGAAAGTGTGTATAATTTTGTGTGTGTATATGTACACATATATAGGCTGTGTGTTTAATATTTGCTTTATCCCCCACATATTAAAAAAAAAATGATCTCACCTTGCCTGGTTTTGCTGGATTAGTTTCTTAGCAATGTTCTGTGAATAAGTATTTACAGCAACTGGTTTCTGAAATTTTTTGCTGTTTAAATAACATTCACCCTAATTGTTTGTAATTTCTTATGTTTGAAAAAAGCCAAAGAATATTTATGCACAGCAGAAATGCCTTTTTTTTTTTCCCCCCTTAGGTACCCAAGGTCTTGTTTTCCTTTTGCTTTTCAAGTCAAAATCTTACTTGTTTTCCAGTTGACCTTATCACTACAGCAGATCTAGCTCCCTCAGCTTAAGGTGTGGAGTAATAAAGTAGAGGATGGCAGCATTTTCAGCRTGGCCAACTTCAATGAGTAGCTATCTATGGAATTGCGCCTAGACTTCTGAAGCAAAGAGAGTAAAATRCCCAGACAAATTAATGATGGCTTGGCAGCTTTTTAACATGGGAGCCTGAATACAGCCCCTGGCTGAAGAAGAGTGTAACCTATTGATTACTGGTAGAGGATCTGTTTTTCTGTGTGGCTTTGCAAACAGCTGTGCTACCACAACGTGGGGAGTGTCAGAAGGGCAAGAATGTACAGTCAGCAATGAGAGGGTGGAGGCTACTTAATACTCCTTGCCAAGTGTTAATAGCTAGTTTTTTGAGGAGCAGCACAGAACTTCATCTTAGGAGTACAAAATAGTAACGACCCTAAGCTGTTGACTGCATGATGGTTTAAAGAATGTGATGAGAATTAAGCATTTTTATATTCTGGTCTTTCATTGTTTCTTGACCTTGAGAAAAGTTATTAAACCCTTTTTCTGCTAGAATTTATCTAAGGCTGGAAAGTAGTACAGAAATGTCAAGAGAGAGTTTTTTGTTGGGTTTTGTTTGCTGGTGACAGTTGTCTGGTGAAATTCACATATATATGTTTGCTGTGACTTTTATAGGCTCAGAACAAAGAAACAAAAGTACTGGCTGCTGCAAAGGTGATTGATACTAAATCAGAAGAAGAACTTGAAGATTACATGGTTGAGATTGATATTTTAGCATCCTGTGATCATCCTAATATTGTTAAGCTCCTAGATGCGTTTTACTATGAAAACAATCTGTGGGTATGTATTTTTTCTTCTCTAAATGCTTTTACTTATTTCAAAAGGTTATTGAAATTACTTTTTTTTTTCCTTGCCTTTATTAAAAGATCATTTGTCAATCACATTTTTTCTGGGTTGTCACTATTGTGATAACTATTCAGTTTCAAAACTAATTGGTAAATTGTGAGTATGACTTTTAAGAAATTGTCACTGTAAAATTGAGCTACACTGAGTCATTTGGTCAGGAGTTTGAATCTAAAATTTGGAAATCAGCAGTTCATTTTGGTGTATGGAGAGAGTTCCTAGTCAGTGCTTATTTGTAACAGCAGGACTCAGATTTTAATTACATTAGCACAATTTAGAGTGAGATTCAGAATCCGCAACTGAAAATTAAATAATGTGCTGGAAAGGTCAACCTGTGGAGTATGTATTTTAGGTACAAGTGAATTCATTGGTACTTCCGGGAAAGACAGTTTACCAGGACTTGAACCGTAATTAATTTACTTAAAATCTAGACTTGTACATAGAGGTATAGTGGGCATATATATGACTGTAAGTCACTATTCTGCTATATCCTGTGCACTGAATAGCTTTAGCTATGAAAATACAATTTTTTCTCTTAGGTGATCCAATGCAATATTTATAAGTACTTTTGGAATTGTACAAAGAATAAATGTTTTTTTAAAAAGAGTTTATAATTAAAAAAGATACCTGAAACAAGTAAAAGAGCATTTCCTTGGAGTCTTACAAATATACTTTATCCTTTAATCATGAAAACAATGGAAGTGTAATACCATGTTTCCTGATGTAGATTTATTTTGATAAGCTTTGTGAAAACTTTGTGTGATCTGAATGCAGAGTAAAATGATATTTTATGAAACAGTGGAATAGTGAAAAAATTTCCATGCATAAAGGTCAGCATGAAAGCAAGTATGCATAAAGGCAGAATATGAAACTGAGTGGGTAGGCTTCACTGGCAGAATAAAGATAGAAGAGGAGTAAATAGTTTGAAAATAAAATTGTAGATATATAGTTACAGTGAAATGCAGAAGCATGAAAGTGGCAAACAGAAGGCTGTAATGATGTGGTAAATAAGCAGAATTTAGTGGAGGGAAAAAAGAAAAGAATGATAGTTGGACGTAAAATATGTTTTTGCTTCCCAGTTTTAGAAACACAATTTCTCTACCAGATAGGCTTTTGTCAGATTGTCAGATCAAACAGCAAATTTAAGAGAAAGAAATCCTTTATTTACAATTTCCACACTTAACTTACTTGGCAGTAGGTACGCAGAGGCATGTAAATGGAATAATGGTTTAAAGGATTTACAGAGAGTTGCATTATGTAATACGTTCGTTAGTACCATTGTTGTGAGGAATAATTATAATAGTAATTTGAAATAATATGTAACATAAGTGGTGTATATATGTGTGTTATGGTGTGAGGTCTAATTTGAGGTTTCCTCTTTTATGGGCAATTATACTCTGATTTTAAAAGTATTCTAAAGGAAAAAATTAAGGTATTATTTCCCAGAATATTGACTGTTAGGATTCCGACAAGAAATACTCATTAGCTGTCAGACTGAAAATTATAATTTAATGTTTAAAGTTCAAATTAAAGAGGAAAAACACATAAGGAAGGGGGGGGTGTGTCAGTCTTAGATGACCTTTACTCTTTCTTGCCCTTCTCATTCCCTTTGTCTACCCTCTTTCCCCTTTGTTTATGTTCTTTGTCCTACATGTCAGCATAGTTTGTGCCCCCAAATAGTTGCAGTTTATTTTTGTTTCAAATGGAAACTGAGAACTGGAGATGGAGGAGTTGTAGTATTACTGGACTCTGGGATAAAAGCCTTTATGTATTGTAGGCATCAATGAAAATGGAGGAAAATGAATGTAAACGTCTGAATTTACTAATTTTCTGTAAGTTTTAAGAGTATTTTCCATATTTTCATCTCATCTGAAACAATAGAGGAGATAACATCTGCTACTGGAAAATCATGTAGCTCTTACACTTGGACTTTTCAGTCAGAGAGATTATACTATAGAAGTACAGTTTAAGAATTGAGAAATGAGTTTGCAGGGATTACATAAATCACATTACAACGAGTCAGATTCAAGCTGACTGTTTTATTATGTTTTATAAGTTTTATTACACGATTTTATCTTTCAGTTAAAACTTTTGTTTGAGGATCTCCAAACATATTTCAAATAACTTGCTTGAGCAGCACAGCCCTACTTTTAGCTGGGTAACAGTACCAACATTTTGCAGAAGTTAGTGAAATAATTTGTCAAGGCCAAATAGTCTGAAACTCAGGTCAATAATGCTCCCTTAATCGATGGTTCAGTTCAGCAGAATTATTTAATTTGTAATTTGTGTATTCTTATTTTTTTATATATACAGATCCTGATCGAATTTTGTGCAGGTGGAGCAGTAGATGCAGTCATGTTGGGTAAATAAGTTGTTTCAAATAATAAACTTAATAACATCGTAAAATTATATATCTGTATTTTAAGAGTTGTTTCATATGTATATTGTTTTGAAATGCAAATATTTATGTAATCGGTGTGCTATATGTGTTGAATGTTGGGGTTTTTAAATTAGCATTTACACCTATATGTATGGACATTATAACTTCTTAAGTTAAATTAATTTTCTCTCATTTTTAAAGTGTTTATTTACTTTTCAAAACACATTTTTGTCCTGGTCCTTTAAGTGACTGTGATGAGTTGTTCTCACATGCTTATGGAGCTCTCTGTTGTTATAATATAATCTATATGAGCACTTTTCAGGATCTTATTCTTCCCCTTCCCCGCCATCTTCCAAATTACTTTGTGATAATTTTTTATATTGCATCAACCTTAAAGTTAGATTTTTCTGCGCTTATTCCGCAAATTAGGTGAATGCTAACACCAGTAAGTAAAGGATCTAGCCTTTAACATCTTGGTGTACCATACAAAAGAACCAATCTCTAAACTGTATAGCTTTTTTCACAGTTCAGGTAGGTAGGTATACATATTTCATAATTAGGAGGGTTTTGGGTACAAGGGATGAAATTTTTACTGAAAGGAGAAAATATTTTAAGATACACGTTTTTCTGACATATGATGTTCAGAATCTGTCAGATTAATTAATTTTCACATATACCTTTATACTGATTGCTATGAACACATAACATAAAATGCAAAAATGTGTTTATTTCTGTTTCTTTCTCTTGTAGAACTTGAAAGGCCATTAACAGAGCCGCAGATCAAAGTGGTGTGCAGGCAGACACTGGAAGCATTGAACTACTTGCATGAAAATAAGATCATTCACAGAGATCTAAAAGCTGGCAATATTCTTTTCACATTAGATGGAGACATTAAACTAGGTAAGCATGTTGCATATAAAAGTCTTTCCCAGAACTTTGCCTTGTCTTATAATTGTATTTGCTTATATTGTATTGACTGTAGTTGACAGAGTTCAGTATTTCTTTATTTAAATACAAATCTAACAGTGAGAGTTTTTTCAGATGCAAGTGGTTTGCTACTGCGAAGAAAAAAGAAAAAAGCTTGAGTAAATGTCCCAACCGTACTTGGCACATCTTTCAGACTTCAAAATCAGCAGGAGTAGGAGTCATATCAATATTTGTACCAAGCTGCCTAAAGTCAGACACAGGTCCTACTGTTTCTTAGTATAATGTTCTTAATTATACTTACCTTTACTATGGTAACATCAGAACTTCCCTTTGAAGCTGTTAGTTTAGAAAATGAACATCCTTCACAATCACCAAAAACCAGTACCTGGTACTGTTTCTCTTCCATTATTGAGAGAGAAGTAATAATCTTAATTACTTAGTAATTAAGTAATTAAGTAATTACTCAACTTAGTTTTTCCATGCCTCTTTTAATTGTTCACTGCACTGAAATTAAGATAGAACAGTCTGGAAGAAAATTAATTCAAGCTTACTGTTGTTGATTCCTGGTTTTTTTTATGTGAATTTAAGCAGTCATCCACATTTTCCCTCTGATGTGGTAGGGAATCCATGAGGATTTCTCCATGAAGAACTGACAAAGGACTAATGGTGGTGAATAGCATCCCTTCATAGGGCCAGGAAAAGATAGGAATTGTCTGCATCCACTTTGTTCAGGGCTTCATCGGGGAAAATGTGTATAACTGGAAGCCTTTGCAGTGGCTCTACCAATGTCATAGTTTAATGACATAGCAGCTTGCGTTCAGGTTTCAAAAACTTCTCTCTATGTGATGTGTGTGATTAGTTGTATTTCTTCGGATGCAAGTTACACAGAGGGTAAAGGTAAGGAGAATCAGAAGATTACCACAGTGAACTGGGGCTCTAAATTCACAGCCTTGCTACAGATGTTCCTTTCAAATGTAAGCAAGACGCGTCCAAATTCCCAAATACATCTGCTACCTAACTCGTATTGATAGCAGTGTCTCTGCAAGGTAGAGTTCTTCATCTCTGTTAAGAAGTTGAGAGTATTTAAGAACCTGCTTTGGTACATTGATCAGTTAAGTATAGCTGTGCTTTTTGCATGGATTCCCTTGGACAAGATTATTACTTGTACGTATAATACTTGCATGTGCCTTTCTCTTCGTCCGCAAAGTACGGGTAACTTTACCGTTTTGGCTTTTCTTGGAAGCCTGAAGATTTAGTGATGGACTCGGTCTCGTGGGCCTTATAAATTTAATAGAACCATTATCTTAGTTTTTTAGTACTACTGTAAAAGAAATCACAGATCATAGCAAGAGTCTCGTGGTCAGAGAGAGAATAATTTGTTTCTGTTCATTTTATTTACCTCACATGACCTGGCTCCTTTTTATACAGACTAGAACTATTTTAAGATTTTGTCAGGCTTAGCTCATATACAGCACTGTGCAGGCTGTCAAGATACTACTTTACAGTTCAGACCACAGGGAGATTTCTTCCACACATACATTTAGTGATGTATTCAGGTTTGCTAATTAAGATTTCTAAAAAAAAAAATATTTAATTTCGTTTTGAAAAGTGTACAGCATCCCTTGAAAGAGCATTTTACTCCTTTTAAACTATTTGTATTTTGCTTCTGGTACACACAGAAATGGGTAACTCCTTGTTTTACTAATATGTGAATGGCAAATTTCCTTCATTGYATTTTATTTGTATAAGGATTTGAGTTTTATTATTTCAGTATCTGTAGTCCCTCAAGATTTCAGATTTTGCATTTGAACAAATAGCTCTCTTAGTCCTTATTGTTTTTTCCACAGAGCGAAATTAGGCTTCTCAAGTGTTGAGCCCATCAAGTAATTTTGTACAGATTAAAGACCACAGCATATGGCTATTTTGTCCCTTTGCTCTAATCTCTAGATCTTCATTAAGAAAGTTACATCTATAATAAGCATATAACACTTATTTAAATGTCGTCTTTTTTTTCTAAGTGAGAGATGTAGTGCTTTATAGACAAGTAATATTAATTGCAAAGATAAATTTGATTTTTGGTTGGATGTTAATCAAAGGTGCATATGCAAGCTTTCAGATATTTAATATAAAGTGGAAAGAAACTCGTAAGATAAAGGGAAAATGTAGCTTTATGAGAATTTGAATCCTGAAATTAAAAATTGAATGAGTTGTTGAATTAATGAGCACGCTAATGCCATGTCTGAGGAATACAGCCTTCATAGGCTAAAGAAATTATTTTCTATTTAAAATAATTTAACCCACTTATTCCTACAGTAAATACATGCATTGCTCCTGTCCCACACAACTCAACAGTAGCATTACTTTTTTTTTAGCAATGGAGAATAATGTGTATTCAATATCTTTTATTAGAAATGCTATAGAACCTTAGCACTCAGTCATCAAGACACAAATATTTTTATCTCACTTTGAAGTTTTAATACTGCAGAATGTTTGCTCTGGAACATATAACATTTTAAGACAGTTGTAAAATATATAATGTTTTCCACCACCCAGTTAATAGCATTTTACTGTTTGCTTTAAGCGGATTTTGGAGTATCAGCTAAAAACACAAGAACAATACAAAGAAGAGATTCTTTTATTGGTACACCATATTGGTAAGTGCACTGTTCTGCTGACTTTTTAGTATGAACTACTGTCTTAATATTACCTTTGTTATTAATATTACAAGCTTGATACAATATCGTGTAAATATATTAAGTGAGAGTAGAATGTGCTTCTTAAAATGCTTCAGTGAATTTATCTATTTAGAACCTTTTTCATGACAGATAAGAGTGCATTTTCTAATCTGGTACTTCATTATTCTCTTTGCAGGATGGCTCCAGAAGTAGTAATGTGCGAGACCTCTAAAGACAGGCCTTATGATTACAAGGCTGATATTTGGTCTCTTGGCATTACTTTAATAGAAATGGCTCAAATAGAGCCACCTCATCATGAATTAAATCCAATGCGAGTGCTTCTGAAAATAGCAAAATCTGATCCACCTACATTAGCACAGCCTTCAAAATGGTCAGTATTTTATTCACAACTTTCCCACCCCAGTTTGTAGATTTTGAGTATGAGGCGTGCCAAGTGGTATATTTGCTAAACTTACGTTCATGGGCATAGACCTGTTGAACTTTATGGGACTAGCTTTATGCATAAAGTCAGGTACATATTCTATATATGCTTGTTTGTACATGTATACATACACATATATATCTCCTAATACAATTGGGACTATGGTCTTTGTCGTAGTTCTGTGTAGAAGCTTTTATACTGAAATATTTTGCATATTTTGCATTAAAATGTATGCAAAATAGCTTTTTACAAATGCAGTGAAAGATCTGAAGACCATCTGAAAAAGAAAATCAGGTGAAAGGAGACTGAAGTATTTTTATACTAAGAAAACATTTTAAAAAGCCGTTACCTGGTCATTTTAATATCTTTATGTGATTCAGTTAGTGATATAGCAGATGTGGTGTATTATAAATCCAGAGCAAAAAGTAAACTCTTCTATATATGGACAAACATTTTAACGATTGTATTTGTGCCACCTTGGTCTTTGCATTCCTGTACTATCTTTGTGTTTTCCTAAATCAATAGAAGGACCTGGAGTTGCAGTGTAGATGCATGTGAAAGCAAAAGAATATTTCACTAGACACTAGTCTGATGTCAACACAAAAGAAGAACCACTCACTACCTGTTTGCTTTCTGTGTAGGTCATCAGATTTTAAAGATTTTCTGAAGAAATGTTTGGAGAAGAATGTAGATGCAAGGTGGAGCGCAACTCAACTTCTACAGGTAGGAAGAGTTAATTGTTCAGAACTATTGTTTAAAGGTAAGCATATTTTGTATTTTTTAAAAGCAGAGCAGTATTATAGTAACTATTTAAATAATAATAATTTCAAATTAAGTGTTCATACACAACCTGTTTTTAACACTGTTGCATTGATCCTTATTTGGTAAAATCTGATTAAATGATACCAAGTGCAGATCAAATTCCTTGTTTACATATTTTGATGTAATATGACTAATTACTTTGCATAAGTATTTATACTTTGGTACTTAAAATGGATGAAGGAGATAGTTACATAAGTAGTCAATTGCTGACAGGTGTTTTAAAAGCTTTAGTGCTCAGCCTTCTTCTGTAATGCTGTCACTGCAGAATAGCTAAACAGGAGTAGATGTGACTAGGTACATTTGATTCTGTTTAACGTCAGCACGCATTTACTTTATCCAGAATACTTCCGGCATATATTGAATAGATTTAAGCAGCAGGGCCAAGCAGAGAAAGAAGATTCAGACAGTAGGAGAAGAACAGGTAGCTGTTTCCTCTTAGAGAAAAATGTAGAATTCTATGTTCTTGTTAGGAAAAATTGTTCTAAAGGCAAAGTAGATTTTTTCTAGAAAGAGTGTTTCTAGATAAAGCTTATCAGAAAATAATTTCACTGTGGAATTGAAAAGAAATGAAACTCATTTCCAGGAAAAATAACCTTTTAAAAAATCTTTCTACTTCTGTTCTTTGGATTGTGAAACAGGTCAGTATAAATGAATTATTTGTGTTTTTAGCAAGTTTGTTAGACTACTTATACAGTCAATTTGAATACGAATGCTTTGATTTTAAAAATTCTGCAGAAAAAATACATTAGGACAGTTATGATTAATGTTAACTGTGAATCTTCAAGTTTGAGAGACCAAAGTAACATTTCTCTGAAGTTATATTTCTTTCAAGTTATGATTTTCCCACTGTGTACAATGAAGTCAGCACTTAATATTGTGCTTATTTTTTATTTTCACAAGCATCCATTTGTTACTGTTACTTCCAATAAACCAATACGAGAATTGATTGCAGAAGCTAAGGCTGAAGTTACAGAAGAAGTTGAAGATGGTAAAGATGAGGATGAAGAAGAAGAAACAGAAAATTCTCTGGTTAGTTTAAAATTTACTTTTTTAAATATGCAACTAGCTTCAATCACCAGTTTCCTATGGAGAACTCAGTTTCTGATGTACTACCCAACTTTTGCATCAAGTCTTCTGAGAATAACAACATAAACATACTGTAACCTTATTGCAAAATAAGTAGTCAGCATTTTTAAAATTAGCATGGTCTTAAACTCCTTAAGAACTAATAATAAAGAATATTATCTAATAAAGAATATTATCTTCATTTATTTTTACATGTATATGTAGTATAGAATTTTAAAAATCAGATACTGATTTTTATATAAATGGTTTTAAGTCAAAATGACTAGATGAATGAGTAAACGTATATTTGTATTCCATAAGATGCTTAAAACATTAAGGAAGGTATGTGACCATTATGCTATAAACTAAGTTTGTGATTTTACAGCATGGCTGTCAAAGGAAAAACCAAAAGCAAAAAACCCCCATATTTTACCAAGACAGGATTGCATTTATGAATGGATTTCTAAAGATGCTTAAGAATCTTACAGTGCAAATTCAGTTTCTCAAAGGGCAAAGCCTACGGTAGTAGGTTGCAGAGTATACAGGTAGTGTGCTTTCTGACTTAACTGGCTCAAGCGCTATAAACAAGGACAGTGACCAGTTAGGCACTAGTAGCTGCCATTAGAAGCCAAAGAAGCACGCCTCCATTTCCTCCTCGCCCCTCACCACACTAGTCACGTTCCTTGGCCTTCATGCCACTTTCCCTGTCCACCCCAGCAGATCTCCAAGCGTGCATTCCCACCAACTTCCTCCAGGACTTGTTCTCTATCTTCTAAGGCATCACCCACCTCCTCCCTCCACTGATTAGCTGCTAAGCCATCAATCCCCAGGAGGGTTGAAGTAAAGTCCACACTGTGTCTCAATTAAGTGTCTCGACACAAGCAGCAGTTTAGGAAACTGAGAGGTAGATGCATTTACGTTATTTACTTGTGGTAGTTTTAAAAACTGCTTGGAGATCAACACTAAGCTTCTAGAACAATTAACGTGAAGAAATCTTTTGAATGCACTTTTGACTTAAAAGGAATGGTTTTCTGTATGCTTAGGAAAAACTTAAGGTAGGAAATGCGTGATCAAACCCATGCTTGTTACAATAGCTAACCGAGTATGTTCCCAATGGCAAATCAGAAGGCTGATCTGCAAATTACAGGGTTCTAACAGTAAATATAGACAGAGAGATATCGCAATCGCTTTGAAGAGTGAAAGGGCAATTATGGTTAAAATGATACTTTATTGGTATATTCTTTTGTATGTCTGTATGAAATCTGATAACATTCATTCATATTCTGGCAGCAGCAATTTCTACAGTTATGTAACTGTTTCTATTTTAGCTCCGTATTGCCACTTAATCAGATCTGCTGGAGGTTTCCACCATTTTAATGGAGTTTCACAGTATTAAAAAACAGACCAAAATTTTTTCAGGCATTTTTAACAAAGAACACAAGGAAAGATACTCTTTTTGATGAAGCAGAAGAAGGTCTTAATATTGCATTTTATCAGTGCTGCACTAACTAAAGCTGCACAGCTTCTTCCTAGCTAAACTGACACAAAGACATGTGTCTTTCAAATCCAACTGTAGCTGGGACTACCAGGGAACTGAACTAATAAAAAGAAAAAAGCAACATGATTGGAAAAAGACTCTTGAAGATTCTGTTAAGCATGAGGCAGAGGGCTAACCATGATCCCTTTCCTTCAGTCACAGTGTATTTCATTAAATTATGGGAGATGGAAGAGGGTTCTTGTGCAACTGTTCTGTTCAGAGCCTGTCTGCAGTTTATGCACTTGTTCTGTGGTAATATCAAGTGAAGTACTCTGAGATTATCAAATTCATATAACTCTGCCTGTAAATACAATATTCATCTCTATTCAGGTATTTTTCAATAGAACTGTGCTTTAAGTTAGAAAATTATTAAATATTTTTCTTCCTTTAATTTTTTAGCAGTTACCTGCAGACAAGCGTGCATCCTCTGACCTTAGCATTGCCAGCTCTGAAGAGGATAAACTTTCGCAGAATGCCTCTGTTCTGGAATCTCTTTCTGAGAAAACAGAAAGTAATGCAATTGAGGACAAAGCCAGCACTATATTTCCAGACGACAAAACAGCTGGAGATGAATCTGAGGACATTAAATTTAGGAAAACATCTGATAACATATGCGATACTACTGTTGGTGATATGAAAGTGCAGAATGGTTCTGTGCCAAATGGTGAAGATGAGCAAGGCAAAACAGTGCCAGCTGAAAAGAATACAGAGAGCCTGGAAAAACCACATGAAGATATGGAACCCCAGAAAGGAGGGAAAGAACTTGATGTGGTAACACAATCAGAAATAAAGGATGAACCCAACCTAAAAATAGAGAAAGAAAATAACATGGGAAATGAACAGACAGAAGATGATAAACTGAAAATAGTACGTACAACTGAAAATAGTTTAGAAACTGAAGAAGCCATTTCTAAGGAAACTGGTGAAAAAGAAGAGAAAAGAAGAACAGATCTCTCAGAAAGTAAGGAAGAAAAGGTCCCTGCAGAAAATACTACAGAGCAAAAGAAAGATGAAGATGAAGGTCAGAAAGAGGCAATAATAGACACCACTACAGAAACTCTACCTAATGCTGCAGATAAAGTGGCTGATGAAGAAAAGGAACTAATAAAGCATGGAATTGACAACATTAAGAAGATAGGTGGTATTGCTGAAACACAGATCAGTGATGGGGATAAAATACCTGAGACGGAGGATAAGCCAGTGGAAAGTCAGGCTAAGCAGGTCCATGAGATAATCAGCTCTGAAGAAACTCTATCGGAAAGCCAAGATAAAGTGCTCAAAGTAGACAAGAAACTGGCAGAAAGTGAAAATGAGGATATTTGTAATATAAGCAGCACGGAGGAAACGGAGAGCAAAGACTCTGGAAAAGACGACGTAGAGCAGAAGGCAATACAGAGCAAGCCTGAGGATATTTCTAGTAAGGTGGTGGATAAACTGACTGATACGGACCAAAATTCAGAAGAGCGCAGACCTGAGAATATCCAGGAAAACAATATTCAGATAGACAAAGAACATTCGGAAGCTGCTTCTGATGAAGTGATGAAGAATAAGATTCAAGATGTTGTCAATGAACAAGCTGATGACTCTGAAGTCACTCCAGTCCCCAGTATTAGTATTAGCACTGAAGAAAACAAGGAGAAAATCAAAACAGATAATAAAGACAATACTGAAATTTTACAGCCGCTAGAATCGGAGAATTTGAAGGAAAATGATGCAGATTCAGGCACTGGTTCTACAGCTGATAACAGCAGCATTGATTTGAACTTGTCAATTTCTAGTTTCCTTAGTAAAAACAAAGAGACAGGATCAATATCTTTACAGGTAAGTAAAAGCAATCATATATTTTTATATAAAATCCTATGTGAGTGTGACCCTAAAATTATCTCCAAGTTTGACCTTTGCAACAAAGAAAATTATTGACTGAGAAACTAGTATGACAGCGTGGAATATAAAACTTTGTAGAAGCCAAAGTATTCTAAATTACGCACTCTAACAATGTCTGGATTTTGTGCCGTTATGCAGCAGAGCTAGAAGCTACCAAGCTGCTAATTATTTTCTTATTTTATTGCATAATTGTATTTTTAAAATGTAGACTAGCGTATAACAGGAAGCCTAATAATATTAAAGGTGAAGATCTGTGAGTGGTTGTAGTTCAGAGCTGATATTCAAGAAGACTACTTCAATGCCTTACTTTGCACAGAATCACTGTTTAACAGGACAAATCTCTTACAACATCTAATCTTACATTGAATTCCTGTCACTTCTGTCTTTCTGTTTAGATTTAGAAAATCTAAGGCAGAGAGTCTCTCAGATTTGTTTATTCTGAACACTGTACTCCTGTGGTTGTTCTATATTGATGCAGTTATGTCAGTATGAATGAGCTTACTCAGAGGAAGCACATTCCAGATTATGAACTTTATTTATATCTTTATACTAATCTGATTATAGCCATAATAGGATAGTAACTGTGTAACCATGGGTTTGAAGAAAAAAAACAAACCCCAAAACCAAACAAAAAAACCCCCAAACAAAAACCGTAACAGCATAGCTGTGCTAAGCATGACTTCAAGGTGTTTGCAGTAGCCCTAACACAATGGAGATGCAGTTTCGGCTGGGGTCTCTCTTCTTTTGTAATGAAACAATAGCAGCTCTGAGAAGTGAGATTTCTCCAATTCTGTCGTCAAGATTATCATACGATTTTTGACTAATATATATTAATAAAAAAAATAAACTTTCTTGTTTAATTTATTTCCAAAGCAGAAGTAAGTAGGTAGGTAAATAGCTATCCTGTTTCAGTACTGTTTTTCAGAATTAAATATCTTTTTTGGTGACTGGGAAAATTACGGTCAAAAGCAAACAGTAATTGCAACTGTCTTCAGCTCTTGAAGATAAAACTGCATCAGTTCTGTTCAGAGTTTATCTAGGTGGTTTTTTTTCTTCTGGCAATTTAGATGATCAATAATTACGGTTTTCCTTTGCTGACTAGAGAAGGTTTCAGTACATTAGAATTTTTCAAACTCTCACTTGATTAACAAGGTACCCAATAAGCGAGAACAACTCTGGATTACTATACAGTAGGCCTTCATAGAAATATTTGAAGTAATTTAATATTAAGAAAAAAGGGGGAAAAGGATATAACTTAAGTACAGAATAACTTACCAATGCTTATTCAGGAAACTAGAAGACAGAAGAAAACTTTGAAGAAAACTCGTAAGTTTGTTGTTGATGGAGTAGAAGTGAGTGTAACCACATCAAAAATAGTTACTGAAAATGACTCGAAAAGTGAAGAAATGCGATTTCTACGGTAAGTGTTTTTACAAGTAAAATTTACAAGAGGTTAGCAGCTAATTTGTTTTCCTCTTTGAATAAAAGAAGGGGGCTAATGATCTTATTTCTGTAATATTTGGGGATTAACTTCAATTATTTTGTTAGTAGAAAGGAATGTTAAGTGTTTCTTAAGACAATTCAAAACTATTTTTACTGGACCTAAGTTGTAGATGCTTTTTTTCATCTTTTGTTGTAGATGCTTTTTTTCATCTTTTGTTGTAGATGCTTTTTTTCATCTTTTGTAATTTTCCAGTTTTGTTTTCCTATCAATATTAAGTGTTCTTTTTCATTATTAGGCGTCAGGAGCTAAGAGAGCTAAGACTTCTTCAGAAAGAGGAGCAGAGAGCCCAACAGCAGCTCAGTAATAAGCTTTTGCAACAGCGAGAACAGATGTACAGACGTTTTGAACAGGAAATGACAGTGAGTGTCTGGATTTTGGTGCTCTTACAATATGACATCTTGATGAAGTAGGCAGAATACTACTAGCAGCAATCAGTTGTTTCCTTTTATGATGGCTATAGCTTAGTTTTCATTCTTGTTAATAAATGGCAATATTTTCCATTGTGGGGTGTCCAGCTTGTATGCTAGAACTCGCCTGCCGGAACAGTTCATCATGGCCATCCACTGCTGTGGTACAGCACTTCACTGAACAGAATTTAGTTTTATAAAAAAAGATGCCAAATTATTTTTACAGAGTAAAAAACGTCAGTATGATCAAGAAATAGAAAATCTGGAAAAACAGCAGAAACAGACAATAGAGCGCTTGGAACAGGAACACACAAATCGTTTACGAGATGAAGCAAAACGCATCAAAGCAGAACAGGAGAAGGAATTGTCCAAATTCCAGAACATGCTGAAGAACAAAAAAAAAGAGGTAAGAGACGATGATAATATAGAAGATATAAGGAGTATGGGCATAGCAAACAGTTGAGATTAGGTCTCCCAGAAGCCTTGTCAACCTCATGTGCTATACTGAGTTCTGGAAGGGTTACTAGCAGTCAGTATGTATTTTGTTTTACTGCCTAAAGTGAAATACAAACAGCTAACAGCAAGATTTAGATATTGACTTAATCTAGAAAACATCAGCAAGTTAAAGACTTCTATTTTTCACAGAATCTTTAATAAAATATTTCTCTCAAATATTAAATCAAGAAGAAGCATTTCCTTAAAGATTGTGAAAAATATTTGATATTTCTACTTTAAACAAATCCAGCTATAGCTACTTAGTAAATACTTATCAAATTAGAATTTCGAAGAAAAGAATATGGTCTTGATTACTACTAAGAACCACTTAAATTCCAGGGATTTTTTTTTGTCAGAGTAATTTCTTAGATTTTTATTGAATGTGTGCTGCTGCTGTTTAGAATTTCTTTATATGAAGTGACAGCAGTTATACGGATTTAGTTTTTTAACTCAAAAAGGAAAGCAGGAGAGAAAAGTCTGGGTAACCTAAAATCTTTTACAGTTAATTTCATACGTGTCATACATTTAAGGCAAAATGAATGACATTTGACACTGACACGTTATGCTATTCATTTGCTTGCATTAGAGTAAGAGAAGATGATGTATTTCCACATGGATTTTGCACCTTAAAAGCTGTTTTATTTCATTTTCAGATCAATTGTGTAGTGCTCGTTTGTATATAAATGGCTCTAGTGTTTGCTCTAATAGTTACTAGACTCACAGAGATTTCTTTAGAAATCTGTACTGTCCATGCTTCTGCATAGAATGATCCTGTAGTACAAAAGTGCATAAAAAAACCCCATAAGTTGTATTCAGTTTGAACCATATGCTCATATGTAAATAACAATTTTTCTTCTTTTGCGGTACCTCTTGCATTTTTGAGTCTCTCTCTATTTACTGGTGATTGGGTCCTACATGGGAAAGCGGGAAGAATTTTACGTATTGCTCTGAGCTAAAAGCAGTTCTTTCATGGAAACAGGAATAGCATGTGGTGATTTGGACTCTGTTTTCTGATGATGCTTCCACTATTAAACAAACAGGCATTTGTTTTTGGGTGCATAGTTTTGTATTTAAAGCTTAAGAAGGCGATTTAGAGTTTGAAGGAAAATGCAGCTGGTGCTCTAAAACTACCCATGCTATATTGGAGTGTGCAATGTTACATTTTTATAATTCTTAAAAATAAATAAAACACATCAGCAAATTAACAGATTAATAGTCAGTTGATTTAGCCAGGCTATATTTGGAATCTTCCTACTAATCTAGTCTAATTCACCGTGGACTGAAACACATTCCATTCCAGCATACGTGTCATGAAAAGTTTCTTGAAAGCATACTTAGTTATTGGTGGTTTTTGCTTTTAAATTCTCCAGAACCAAACACAACCAATTAATATTTTATTTGCTCGTATGATTATTTTAAAGACATAACCTGTGTAAATGTCATTTATGGTTGGAGACACTAATAATGGCATCTTACAAATTCACGTTTGAGACAGTGTCAGAAATAGCTGGGTTTCAGTGGACGTTATTTTAAACTTCCAACCATTTTTCGCAACTTTACCATGAGGTAAACATACTCTGTAGTCCTTTTGCCATAGTGCTTCAAGAAAATACCACTTTTACAGGTGGTGGTTTTCTTAACTATTGACTATTCTAGCTGCTGCATGAAAACACAAGCAAGAGACTGCCATTTCTGAGAGCACTGGGCAGCATTTGCATGCAAAAAGAGGCTGGCATATACCTCCTTTCTGCACTGCTTTGGCATACATAAAGCACGTATTGTTCCTTCTCTTTTCATTAAGCTCTTTTCACTAAACTAACATCCCTGCCACTGAAGTAATGCACGCTTCCCAGTACCTCTAGTGCTTGACCTGCATGTCCTGTGTTCACAGTAATGCTTGCTGTGGAGAAAAAGCGTTCTTTTCGCCACCTTCTGCATGCTTATATACACTGTAGGTTTTATGTGAAGTGGAGAAAGCACCAAAAGAGCTGAGAAAAGAGCTCATGAAACGCAAGAAAGAGGAGCTTGCACAAAGCCAGCATGCTCAGGTAACAACGGCAGCTTCAAGCTACTAAAATACAAAAGGCAGCAGTATTCACACAGCTTGATGATTTCACTTCTTGTTGTTGTTGAGTGAATATGGAACTTAACTCAAACTAACCCTACGTACTGCTCTCTTTCTTTAAGTACTCCCATACCACAGCTCATAGAGTATACTGTGTAGAAATGTAGGAGCAGCATTTTCCAGGTTGGTGCTGTTAAGCGTAATATTTTGTATACTATACCGAAAAAGAATGGTATTTTTCTACGGCAAGTTTATTTACAGTGCTTTTATGAGTGGTAAGTACCCCACAGGTCCATTAAATTATAAAGGTTACAGTCAGAAGTAAGTTTTGAGTAATATAAGTGCAGGGGAGGAAAATACATATAATATGTAAGCATGAGGCATCTTGTTCATAGAAGCAGAACAGATTAGGTAAAATGAAGTTATCTAAATGTCAAAGTGTGGGTGTATGGAAACTTTACAAGATATTATCTATAATTGCACGCCTTCAGACTTGCTGCTTTTGTATGACCCAGCTAGAAAGGGGGCTAGTATTTTAGAAAAATACTGGCTTTGTGATGGCCACAGCTTGTAAAGAGTGAGTTTGCACCACAACATAGCAGGTTTGGATTGAGTAACTTACAGATTAAATGTTTATGTGAGTGACCTAGTAGAAAATAATAGCAACTTTATTTGATTACGTGTTTAATTCAAGAGGGGATTTCCCAGGATAGAGTGTGATTGAGCTGCAGTGCTCTCCCCATACCAAGGATATGTGTCTCTGAACTTTGCAAGGAAACAATTAAAAACCTAAATTTTCATTGTGTTTGTAGTGGCTTAGTTTGTTTCCTTTGCTGGTTTCAATGTGTTGAAGTAAGAGAGGTGAAATATCCTTACTTGGAAGAATAAGTACTAGACAAGGTGCAGATACTTAGTTTTAGAATATCTAGAACTTCTGTCAGTGACTACTTTTGTGTGATTAGGCTTGATACTTTAAATGTATATTACTAACATACAGCAGATCTCACTTCTTTTTTTTAAGAACAGAAATATATTTCATTATATTCTGACATAGGAAGTACATTGTGTCCCACAGGGCGTTGCTCAGGTTATGATTCAGTCTTTTCAGTTGTCTTCATGCACACTTTTCAACGCACAAATGCAGGATGTAAGTCTTAGTGCGAAACAACAAAAGTTTTATTTCCCTAATTTTCCAGATGTGTGTTTTCTCTTCTCCTTCTGCTCATATGTGCTGATCAATGTCACTGCTGTCTCCAAACTAGTTAGCACAAATTTATGTAATTATGCACTATGCGTAGTAAAAAGATCAAAATTACAGTAGTTATTAACTCTGGGAAGACACTGAAGTTTCACACAAATGCAATATAATACTGTTCTCTGGTGTTTATTATTTGTTCAGCACATGTGAGAAACAATGTGTGACTTGTATGCTGTGTGTGCAGTGAAACCATGTATTTTAAAGATACCTGAGTTTATTTTAAGATACTTTTTGGGCAAAACCAAGTGGTGATTTTAAAAAGGTGGACTGGCTTGCACTGTCTGCCTTCTAACCATCCAACATGTTCTTTAGTAAAGTCCGTGACCTTTGTTATATGTGATACTTGGGTAGATGTGGGAAATGGAAAGGCCAGAGTGTTTTCTGAGATTGCCTGGTTTATCTTACAGTGCTAGCAATTATAAAACTTCAGACTTAACCACGTAGAGAGAGCAGCAATGATATTTAAATGATTGAGTAAAGCTCAAGCATAATTGCTTTTTTACCATGACTACACTAGAACAGCTTTCCCCCCTCTCCCTCCAAATAAAAAAATCCCTGGCAAATTAAACACCATGGTAATTATGTGTCTGCACCATCAGAATAATAGACTTGCAGTTTTCTTACCCTTTTCACCTAGAAAGGGAAACAACAGTATTTTTCATCAGTCCATATATTTGATTAGGTATGTCTGACTTAACTTACAGATGTGGCCTTCCAGTTCTTTTTGTACCCTCAGGTCTGTCACTGTCGGAACTTTGCACCAACTTACTCCACCTCTGGTTTTCTGTTACCTGTCTAGGTGTAACTCTGCTGTGCACTGGGAGAGATGAAAGGCTCATCTATTAATAACTTTCTGTGAAGATTAAAACCAGGATTCTCCTGGTCATAATAAAAAGTACATTTCATGAACATTTAATTCCATATGTTGCTGACAATTCTTTTAGCAAGTAGCACAGGTTAAGTAAAAAAGCTCAAGAGACCCTTCCACTGATCATCTGTAGCCCAGTACTGTTTTCCTGCCTCATCCCATCTCCCTTCCAATAGACCATCTTTAACATCGCTTTGTTATGTGTAACGGCAAATGCTTCAGCTGCCCACCTTGGCTCTGGTAGGGCACTGCCATCATCCTTTCTTTTGACCTTTCTATCATGGTGGAAACATCTGCTTTAATTCCTTGTTCTTAAAGAGTGTGTGTGTGTGTGTGTGTGCATGTTTGCATGCTTGTAGATGCCTTTTTTTTTTTTTTTTCCTTCCCATAGTTGCAAAGAAGAAAGGCAACAGTATGGTCTTGGGGCATGGGAGGGGGATTCTTACTACTGCCTGCCTCTCATGATGTGATGCAACAGGGTGGTACACCCTGGATAATGGGAAGGTGCAGGTGATATGGGGACTGCATGAGGCAGATGGCAAATCGCTTTGCGAGGAGCCAGCTCAGCTCTGGTGGGACAAGCTTACAAGTCCTGCAGAATGCAGTTCCTGCAAAAGCCGTTGGGTGTCTTCATAGCAGTCTTGCAGAACTCCCAACTTCAATATCTTCGCGTTCGTGACAAGATAAACCACTCGAGATTGAGACATAAATCTGAAACCCAACTGTGTAAATAAATAGGCTTTAACTAATCATCCAAAGTGAAATAACCATACATACTTTTATTTTCTTACATCCATGAATAATTAACCCTCAATACGATGAGATCAACTTTATATTGAGTACTTGTCTTTGCTAGCTTTGAACCTGCAGCTTGTTTTGAGGAGAGACAAGAGATGGAATGAATTGCAGATTGCTGGCTAATTTGTTGCCTTTAGTCTTACTTCTGAAGGTATTATTTAAACATTAAATATACTCTTACCTACTCTCTACGTAAAAAATACAAGAGATGCGTAATTTTATAGCTGAGGCATGTTAGCTCAAATTTTCATAGATGTATTTGTTTTCATATATAGCTAATGCTGAGAGAACTGGGAGTTTCATTAAAATGTAATGTGGTTAGAAGAACACAATTTAATTTACTTCTATTGGTTTTTGCCAGGAGCAGGAATTTGTGCAGAAGCAGCAACAAGAACTGGATGCACACCTGAAGAAAATTATTCAGCAGCAGAAGACAGAACTAGCCACTATTGAACGAGATTGCCTCAACAACAAACAGCAGCTCATGAGAGGTATTCAGCATCAGATTCTCTCTTTAAAAACACACATTTGTGTTGTATTTTAATAAAACAATAGTCTGCCTTAAATTTATGGAATCAAAGACCTTGATGACTAATCTAGAACTATAATAAAAACATTTGCTATGGAATAGCATTGTTCTTAAAATGCACTTGTAGGCCATTTCTAAACATACACTAGCAGGTAGATTAGAAAGTATTGTATGGTACTTTCTGAACCAGCCTTCCTCTTTCTTCCAGCTCGCGAAGCTGCGATCTGGGAGCTGGAAGAGCGACATCTACAAGAGAAACACCAGCTCCTCAAACAGCAACTCAAAGATCAGTACTTCATGCAGAGACACCAGCTGCTTAAGAGGCATGAAAAAGTTAGTGTTGACTTCGACACTTTCTTTTGTGTATTATAATATCCATTTTTTTATCAAGTAGTCTTATGATCTTTACTGGTAGCTGTTTGCTTGCACAGGCAAGACCCACAAAGGTATTTTGAAGCTGTATATGTTCTGTTGAAATAAAAAAATCTTAATCGTCTTACTTTAGTAACTTAAATAAGTGGTCATATTTTTCCCTTTTTATTCTTAAAAAAAAACCCCAACCACAACATCAACCTTTTTCTGTTAAAAATACTAAATTCTGCTTATACACCAAAACCAGTTTTGGCTTGTGTTTAAATAAATCTACTCATTAGTAAACCATCCTGGAATTAAATGAGCAGAATGAATTGGATTAGCTTTTGGGCAAGTAGCTGACAACTGTCTCTTTATAGGTAAATCCTATAAAAGCCCAGAAGACACCACTTACTTTCCACAAGGCATTTTGTTTTTTGTAGAATACACTAAACAGAATAATTCAATTTTTGAAAATGTAAACCCGATAGAGAGATCTCCTTGGTGACTGGAGCACAAACAGCCTCCTCTGAAGGCTTGTTTCTGTGTGGTTTGGTTTATCCCCATAATGGCTGTTACTTTCACCAGCTTTTGCAACAAATTGACCCTTCATGACTGCAGTAGTGGAGGTTCCGTTTCACAGAAGTTTCTCCCTTTGAATAACATAGACTTTTTAAAATGCAATTCAGGAGTTGAACAACTACTGGTAAAATACATGTGTATTCATATTCATTAGAGCGTTAGAGAATTTCTTCTGGGTTGGGCATGATCCAGAGCTCTCTGGAATAAGTGGAAGACCCCCTCCTCCCCATTGATGTCACTCGGGCTGGGACTGGTTTCTATCGAAAGAAGCTAACTCAAACAGCATGCTTATTGATGAAATGAGATGCAAATATTCTAACACAATAGTTACTCTGTAACATTTCCATATGGTTAACATTTTAGGAAACAGAACAAATGCAGAGATATAATCAACGCCTTATCGAGGAGTTAAAGAACAAGCAAACTCAGGAAAGAGCGAGACTGCCTAAAATCCAGCGAAGTGAAGCAAAGACTCGAATGGCTATGTTTAAGAAAAGTTTAAGGATCAATTCATTAGCCTCTCCAGACCAAGATCGTGAAAAAATTAAGCAGGTAATTAATAAAAACAGTTTTAATCATGTAAATGCTTAATGTGATGTAAATGTGAGGATGGGGTAGAGTGCACTCTCAGCAAGCTCACAGATAGTACAAAACCGGGATGAGGTCAGAGGAAGCCATCCTTCCCCTCTGCACTGGTGAGACACATCGGGAGTGCTGGGTCCAATCCTGAGCTCCCCGATACAAGACAGACATGGATTTACTGGAGCGAGTCCTGCAAAGGGCCTTGAAGATGACTGAGGGACTGGTGGGTCTGTTCATAGGAGGAGAGGCTGAATACCTGGGACTCTGCAGCCTGGAGAAGAGAAGGCTCAGGAGGATCTTACCCATGTGTATAAGTACCAGGGGAAGGAGTAAAGAAGGTGGAGCCAGACTCTTCTTAGTGGTGCCCAGTGACAGGATGAGAAGTAGTGGGCACAATTCAAATACAGAAAATCAAACTTAAGCATAAGAAAACACTTTCTTAGTGTGAGGATGGTCAGACACTGGAACAGGTTGCCCAGAGAGGTGGTGGAGATACTCGGAACCCAACGGGACGCAGTCCTGCGCAACCTGCTCTAGTTGACCCTGCTTTGAGTAAGGGGGTTGATCTTCGCAGGTCCCTTCCAACCTCAACTGTTCTGTGATTCTGTGAAATATTTTTAAGAATATTTGATTTCTGTGAGTTTTTGAACTAAAACTGTAGGTATTCACTCATTCTTCAAAAGGGAATGTTGTGAAGAGGTTTAGAGATTTCCTTTGTACTGATGCACAAAAGTCCCAAATCAAGGTTTCATATAGTGAGCACTGGAAGGATGAAAAATCTGGAAAATACAGCCTCCTGTAGCTGTGTAACACCAACCTTAACCGACACTTGTAGCAACACTGCTATGTCACTTGGCTTCAGAGGGAGATAATTCGAGGAGTCTGGAAGTGAAATGTGCTGTGTTTTAAGGAAAAAGTAGAGTGCAGACAGAGAAATGGAATGATAGACAAAACTGTGAGGGCATTCCCTTTGTGACAATCTTAAGAAAGAAAGAATAAAGAAAATACAGTTATTGTTTAAATCTTTTAAAACCATTGTTTTCAATTACGCTGTTATGTATTCATTCTCTTACACACGTTTTTTTGACTCATGTAAACTGTTGTATCTAGGGGCACAATATAAATAATCTTTTTATTTTTAATTTTAGTTTGCTGTTCAAGAAGAAAAGAGACAGAAGAATGAGAGACTGGCTCAGCATCAGAAACACGAAAACCAAATGCGGGACCTTCAGTTGCAGTGTGAAGCAAACATCAGAGAACTGCATCAGTTACAGGTTAGAAATAGATGATATTAAATGAACATTCAGTGGGAAGACTCAGGTTAATAACAGGCAGGCAAAGCAGAAACATCTTTTCCTTCATTTTTACTGATTGGTGTAGGTTTTGGTTTTTCAACTTTGCTTTCAAAGGCCTGCAGCATACTGCTTAACCAGATTCATATTAATGAGAAATCACTTTACGTGCACGAAGAGCATGAACCAGAAGCAGATGATCACTTCTAGAGTATCTACCAAGTTCCCAGTCCTGTTTTCTATAGGCAACATTTCCTTTTACCCTGATTTTGCTGAAACATCATTAATCAGAACAGAGGTAGGCAGCATCAGGCATTACCCACAAGACGTTTGTAGCAATACATGGAATGAGGTGGTTTTTACAAAGTGCAGGCTGCCGTATGTACTTGAGCTTCTGGAAGGTACTTGGAAGGAATTCTCTTCTTGCCATAAGGAACTCCCTTTTGGTATGCATTTTGTAAAAGTTGCTGCTGTATACCAGAGGCCARATCTTCTTTTCCACTAAATCTGCTTTTCCCTGTTTCAGGGCCACAGGGGATTTTTAAAGCATTAAATGATCACCTGCTGATAACCTTTGCATAGAGAAGTCTTCCAACGACCAATGAAGCTAGTTCTACTCTACTCACTTCCTTACATCCTGCGAAAACAGTCCCTGACTATGCCACTAATACGCCTCAGTAAATCCCCAAGTACCGTGGGAGTCCTGTGAGAGTTTCAGCTCAAGTAAAATTGAGCAGATTAGGGCTACCCTGAGCTTCTCTGAGAAAAATTGGCCCCTGGCTGCACTCAGGTCTAGCCAAGTGCTTGTCATTTTTGTTCCCGTGTTTTTGTACTCTGCCTCAGACCCAGTTGGGACTGGAACCCTAGAAACAAGAACATGGTGTTTAGAGACTGTCATTGCCAACTGCTCTTAAAAATCAAAGATTTGATGTAGCCAAATACTTAATTAGTTTTTTCTTACCATGCTTCAAAAGTCCTCTGAAAGTTAGGCAGATGCATACCTTACTGAGAGGAATGTGAAGCTGAAGTGTCGTTTGATTATCCTTTTCCTTTTTATAGGGCAATTCTGAGGCTGCTTCTGCAAGCACATTTCTCTCCTCTCTAAGCCCCATTTGTTAGTCTCAGCCCCTTGACACCAAGAGTTGAAATATTTCCAAAAACAACCTCCTTTTTCATATAATTGATCTTAAATTATACAAACTGTCTTTAGAAGGCAAAGCAGAAATGCTGTATGACCTTGAAAAGCATTATTAGGCAGTGAAACACAGTTAAGTAACACTGTCAGCTGCTGCCTTAATGATACTCACAGTACATTGGATTTGCAAGTATTTCTCATCTCGATTAGTTCTGATGGAAAGATCAGAATTTTGATAATGCAGCCTTGTAACGTGCTTTTATCTTGTAATTATTCACCTCACTATTTACACGGAATAAGCTAATTAAAAAGAATTAGGACAACATATGTCACTGTAGAAATGTTGAGTTGCCTAATCTGAATTAGTTTTACATAAGGATTATCTTTATCTTGTTTTAAGAATGAAAAATGCCATCTACTGGTTGAGCATGAGACTCAGAAGCTAAAAGAGCTAGATGAAGAGCACAGCCAAGAACTGAAGGAATGGAGAGAAAAACTGAGACCAAGAAAAAAGGTAAATTGGAGCAGTTTATGAATCAGAAAATAATCAGGAGTTGCATCTAGCAAATACAGACAATACAAAAAGTATCGCAGAGGAGAATCAAGCTACCTTACAAAACTGCTATAGTTCACTGAATAATAAAAGATGTTAAAAAAAAAAATGTGTAAAAGCTGAGCCGAGGACATGCAACAAAAAAGGTTTGTGTGTTACCAGCCTCTTACTGTGTTCCCTCTTGCAGCGCACGGGTCCATATTTGCATATAAAACTTCTTAGCTGGAAGTAGATCTGGTTTTAGGAAGATATTTCAGAAGCCAGGAGGTTACTACAAAAACTGAGTGCTAAGCAACAGCTAGAGGGTGGTGAAGGTTGGTTTTGGTTTTTATATTTTATTTTAAAATGGAAGGTACTAGATTTTCACACAGTTCTGAGAGTACCCTACAGGCAGATGATGTTCTAGGCTTGCTGTGCCTTGGTTGTCTTGCCATCTCATAATTGCTAGGTGATTTTTTTTGTGATGCTGTGTGAAGTTACGATGTTATATCAGACAATATGTCACCAGTATAATAGGCTTCTTGTATTTTGCCTTGCAATCCTATGACAATCTGATTTTGGTTTTAGATGCTGGAAGAAGAATTTGCCAGAAAACTGCAGGAACAGGAAGTTTTCTTTAAAATGACTGGAGAATCCGAATGCCTTAACCCTTCAACACAAAGCCGGATTTCCAAATTCTATCCAATCCCCAGCCTTCACTCCACTGGGTCGTAACTCTGGGAACTGCTGTAGTTTTTTTCGTATTTGGAATTCTCCATCCTCATGGTCTAACCTGACTTAATCTGCGGTGTACATCAAAGGACCTAGCGCTTTTTGTTTTCAGTGGAGACAATCAGTGTCATGATCGGTTTCTTCTCGGAACGGAAGAAAAGAAAAAAGGTGTTGGTGTATAATGGTAATGTTATGTCCTTCAGATGTTTCAAGAATAAGTGGGGTTTTTATCTCAGTCTCAAAAAGTCTGTTATCTATGGTTTTGGCTTTAAGCCTAAAATATTAATTATACTCTTTCTGATCACAAAAAAATGGTTTCTCACGTGAACATTTAAACAATGTAATATTATTTCTGCTACTGTGTTTTTAAGTGTCTGATTTCTCCACGAGAGAATTCCACAACTGAAACTGCCGTGAGATGTTTAAAATGTTATAATGTTGAGCAGTGTCTTCATAGCAAGGACTGAAACTAATTACTCAGAACATGCCGATAATCAGAAAAATAAACCCTTATGTTTAAACACGATTGGTAAAAGCAAAAGCCTTTGCCACTTCTTTAAAAAGAAACCTCTGGCATAAATTAAACTGAGCTGATCTCCATGACATATTTTGTCCATTAGTTCCATAATGAAAGGGGGTGCTAGTTTAATTAATACAGTGCCTGAAACACTTAGATATGCTAATCCTGGCAACAGGATAGTGTTTTGTCATTTAAAAAAACAAAACTCCTTAGCATTGTTGTTACTGTACAAAACAGAAGACTTCTTGCTGCTACTGCCATTTTTGTTGTAAATCCTCACCCTAAAATATTTTGCACTAAAATATGTAAAGGTGAAAGAAATGCTAACTTTAAAATGCACAGTTTATTATTTTCCTTAGCTATTACAGGTGGTTAGTTCTACAAATTGAAAAACTGTAGAATGTATTTTTTAGAAAGCAGTGTGCAAAGTGCACGTGGTTTCTCTAACTGTACCTGGAATGGGTAGAGCCATTTTTCTGTTCTTACCAAAGCCTGTTCATTTAAACTCCATCAGAAAAGTGGAGGTGGATGGTCATATTTATAAATAACCATGGCTAAAGTCTGATTGGATTAGAAGTGCTAGATTTGATTTTTTTATTTCAGTCATTTTATTTTATAGAAAGATTTAAGTTAAATATATAGACAAACTACTTTATGAAGCTGGGTTTTTTGCTTTTGTGTTGCCACGTACTAACATAGGCAGTTTTTATTTTTAAAGTTCATAGATGTACAATAAGTTATTTACCTGACTGATCTGCAGTGGAAAAAATCTGAAATGTTTCTCATATAGCTGGTAGGGAAATACAACTGTATTAGGTTACTTTTACTGCACTCCTTTTGGTGGTTAGAGTTTGAGTCATATCAAGACAGTATTATAAGCTGTACTTTGGTATGCTGGAGTTCAAGTTGTAAAATAGCCTTTGCTGTCTGTCATTTGAGGCCTGACTTTCTAGTCTCTTTGGGTATCAACTGTAAACGTTTTGTTTTGCTGGCTTGCATTAATGTGCGACTGGTGAACATTACATGATGTTCATTTCATGGGAACAGTATTGATGCATGTGAATGAACTCATAAATTAACACAGGACTTTAGTCGGATGTGGTTGAAATCTGGGATGCCGAAATCCTTGGACGTTGAACCGCTACCTTCTCAATGAAGACACTTAAAATTTGTAGGACCGTAAAAAAAAATTGGAAAATGCATGTTTTAATTTAAATTTTCTAACTTTTTAATAGCATAATTACTTTAATAGCTAGCCTTAATTTCTGGCATTTTATTATATAAATGTGTATTGTGTACTGTTGTAAATTCACATACCATATCTCTAGAATGTTATCTGTTGCTAAATGCAAAGTTCTTCAAATTGTTTATTTAGTAGGGTGAAAAATGTCTTTGAAGGCCTTTTACTTTTTAAGCTCCACCATCATAAATTGACTGTTACTAAAACATTAAATAATCTTCATCTCTGTATTTAACAGAATTTGTTTGCAGTTTCGTATGAGGTACACTCAGTGCTTTACTCGGGGAGTAGACAGGGCAAGCAGATTTCCCCTTCTGGATTTTCTCTACCTTCATCCACATTAGATCCTCGGAGGGAAATGGTAATCTTCTCCTTACGTTTTTGGCAGTTTCAGTGGTAACTTGCTAGTATATATTGGCATACTGTTTACCTCTGTCTAAATCTTCTAAATCTTTTATTTGAAGATCCTTTTCACACAAGCCCCTGCAATCTGATCTCACTGTAAATGGTACAAACGAGTAACTGGGTTCTGTGATGAGGGAGGGATGGAACGCAGCGACTGAAGCCTTAGCGGGTGCTTGGTCAGGTCTCCAGGTGTGGAGCACTGTGAGGCAGTTGCGGCCTTGTGAACTGTGCTGAGAGTCGGTATCAAGCGTGAAAATGTTTTTCTGGGGGATAACAGGAACTAGCACATGTAGACTGATGAAATCGGTTTTAAGTATTGCAGAACATGAGAGGGGTGTACAAGATGGTAGCAATGTCAGAAAATTCAGTTCAAATGAATTTAGTCTCACATAGGCCTGGTACAAAATCCAGTCACTCTACTATCACATGTCACAACCCTTTAATAAAAGTTAGAAGCTCCATCTTCAAGGTAGTTAGATGTATTTTCCTCAGCCAAAACAATGTACTTTCTTACTGAGTGTTTGGCAGATCTCATTTTCCCCATGTGCCCTTCAGAGGACGACCACAAATCAGTATTTGCTCACCTTTGTGTTTTGCTACATCATAAATACTGTCCACAGGAAGATGAACAAAGGCAATAAAATGCATGAGTTGCAGCGCAATATATGGGCTGTCCTCTGGTATTTACAACTGATTCTCACCAAAAAGCCTGCCTGCAGGCCCACGGCCTCTGACAGATTCACTCCTCACAATGTGTTCTGAGAAGCAGATTTCAGCACCTGCTGAGTCGCTTTCTTGGGATGGAGCCTTGTAAGCGCAGGAGCCGGTGGCTCTACTCGCATCCCAACAGTTACTAGGACTCGGCTGTCTGCAGGATTTTGTAGTCCTCTGCTAATGCCGGAGCCCAGGGGCATCTTTGGCTAGCCAAACCTCAGGTGGCCTGGCTGCCCCTGTTCTTACAATGAGACTCTGCACCTCACCTGACTGGGGCTGGCCGAGGAGGGTTTACCAGCCGCGGAGGAAACGGGCCCTGCCTCAGCCCTTGGCCTCCTGACGTCCCAGGGGAACTTTGCTGTTAATTTGGTTGAAGGGGGAATATTCCAGCATGTTTTTTCCTCTCTGATTCCCATAAAACAAATCTGTTTCTTTTTCCAAGCACTCTGCTAAATACATGAGAAGCATGTAGGCATGAAAAGATATGATATTGAGGGTGTTATGATTGATTAGATATATCCTGATTTATTAAAGGTTTTTCTTTAGAAGGTGTTAACTGAATTGACACCTGAATTCCAATTCAGAGGTGGCAGTACTGCACTGTCCTGACCCGTGGCATTCACTCAAACTGATTCTTCACATCACTGATACTCATTCTGGGCTGCATCCTTTTTTTCAGACAATGTTTTAAGCTAATATCCTTTTAAAATTACATTCATGGGTATTCAGTATCTAATCAATCACATGGCTTAAAAAATTATTCTTCTGTCCTAGAGGACTTTCTCTATTATAACTACATGCTGCTGGATTTTTTTTCTTAATAAATAGGAAACTTAGCACCTTAACTAAGACAGAGCCAAGCAAAGCAGTAATGTAATTACTTTCATCAAACCACAACATCTTTTATGAGGGCAATATCACATAGGAAGTTTAAGTTGATTCTCCACCTGAAACAGTGTCTGTCTTGCAAGACATGGTACATGAAAGATAAATTCAGGCGCTTAAATCCACTTTTAGGTAGCCTGATTTTCAGAGCTGCTGTGTAGCTGCAGTTCCTAGGACCTCAGAAATGCTCATCTTTGCTGAAAACCAGGGAACAGACTTCAATGTGCAAATAACCTCAGTGCTAGTTGCTTCCACTGAACTACTACTTTTTGGTTAACCTGCCATGGGGAAGCAGGGCAAGTTCTTGTGGACGGTGACTGTGTGGTCATTAGAGGAAAGGGCAGGGAGGAGTGTTGAGGACGGTCACTATGCAGGTAACCTTCTGCTTTTTATGTTAGCGTTTACAATCCGGTCATTTTACTTCAAAATCCACTTCGGGGTCTCAGAAACTTCCTTGCGTTGATGTGTCCACGCACATTTCCCATTCCCTGACTTGTACTGTACGTCAGCTTCACAGCAGATACAAAATGAGGTCAGAGAGAATTAACCTTGCTCATTCACAGGAAGGCCAGGATGCCCTGTCCCATTTCTCAGGCTTAGAATGAGAACAGATAAAGGGAAAGAGAAGACAACAGAAACTTTATAGTGTTTCTCTGTATTGCTTGCAGACCTTTTAGTTGTTTTCCATCCCCTTTCTCTCGCCTCAATCCTCATACTTCATTTCTGAAGCTACTTCTGTGCTTCTGGCATTAGTCAGTGGTGCCAGAGGAAGAAGACAACCTCTTAAATAAGAACATGCTCAAAAGCAGCTCATGAATAAGGAAGGCTCATGTGCTTCCACTGTACTGAAAGTAGAAGGGAGTCGCTGAGCCCAAAGATGCTCTAATTTTCTAACATCTCTTCCACGATTACCAAGCTAGGTGGTAAAACCTCTTACTGATTATCAACCCTAAAATGGTGGAAAGAACAGAAACTAGGAAGGGACATTGAGTGAAATCTGTAATGTTGAACTGTCATACCCCTGTTTTCTGCAAGAAAGCCAAGCAGGGTGGTCTTCTGTGATAAAACGTACAAATCTGACGCATCTCCAACCTCGCGTTGTCCCAGCGGTTTGTTGAATGTTTTGTGTTAACTGCAAACCAAGTTATTTTTGCCTTACAGAAAGCAACCAAAAATCATGAGATGGATGAATAATTGGCTAAGGGTCTCTGTATGTACAGCTCATGGAAGTGAACTTGCAGTAGCAGCCATACAACAGGGTTTTTTTGTGTCTTGTTTTTAAAAATAATTTGATTTCATGGCTTCTGTAGAATATTGTAATAATTCTGCTGTAAATACAATAAAATCACAGTTTGCTGAGATGGCTTCTGTTTTGTTCATGGAAAACTTGCATGAAACACAAGTAATCTGTGAGTGAATGGGACAATTTAGAATTTTTAAAATAACTGAGTGTAGAAAGTACTTAACATTGTGCAATGTGTGGCTCCCTGACAGGAATAGCCTGGGGCGGGAGTGCAGATTTAGCACAAACCTCAAAGAATGCTGTTCTCAGCGACTGCCCTGCCAGTGGGAATTCAGCTTGGGGCAGTAGGAGCTCCAGTTTCTGCCCCCCAGCCCATGGGTCCCCCCTCGTGACAGCCACCCTTCCCACTCAGGTACAGGCGAAGGAACGAGGTGCCRCTGTTTGGCAGCGGAGCCCCATGAGCAACGGTGCGAGTACCGCGGGCTGGATTACGAAGGAAACGAGTGGCTGTAGGGCTGCCGTGCCTCAGACCGCACTCAGCCGCCTAACCCTGCCCTGCGACACAACCTGCAAGCACGTTACGGTGGTCCCGAGTAGTTCGGGGATGGCTTCAGACATGGAAACACAGCTGCTGCGCTGAAACGTGACAACAAATGCTTTTGTTGTTGCTGTTTTTAAGAGAGAATTAAAAGGAAATGTCTCATCTCAGCAGAGCCAGGTGGGGGGGAATTACCCAGCAGGACACAGGCCTTATTGGCAAACGCTGCAAGTGCTGCGCTCTGAAAGCTGACCTGGTTCACACAGGTCTTTGCTCTAAACTCGCCTAAGCGATAATGTGGGAAGAACACCAAAACTCGACATCGCTAACACTGGAAATAAATAAAAATAGATGATGGCTGTTTAAACCTGGACTGAAAACAAGCAATTTGAGCAAGTTTTTTTGCTATAAAAAATGAGCCACTGACCTGCTTTGGCCAGGAACTAAAGTAGCTCTTCAGCGTGTGCGCGGGGCCCCAGGAGCACCATAAAGCTGCTGTGGTGTCACAGGCGGTGACCGGGCACTGGAGGGGCTGCCAGCTGCCCTGGCTGCACGCCCGTGCCGAAATGCCGGGCTCTGCTGGGCCGTACCCTGCAGCTCAGCCACCACCCAGCCCCCGCGCTCCCCCCAGCACTAACATACTTACGCTCTGTGAGCACCGCCTCACCGCAAGGAAGAAGATGGTGGCTGYGGCACCCTGGGACAATGTGCAGAGGCTCCCGCTCGCGTGTCTGGAAACCGCCAACGCCTGAGAAGCAGCTGGGTGTCTGCTTGGGTCACGTACCAGTGATGAGAAACAAACCAGCCACCAAAAGCACAAGGTGTGTCTGCCCGTGGTCACAGTGACACTGGTACTGGCTGCCCGATGTAACACTGATCAGGCACGCTTGGGGTGAAAAACACACTTTAATTGGGCTGTTTACATTAAAAAATTATTTCTTCCCCAATGTTTAAAAAACAGAAAAAAATACAAAAATATTTTTTAAAAGATCAACAAATTATGTTTAAAAGTGCTTCAGTTCGGTCCCTGTGCATCTCGTGTCTCGCTGTGCTGCTACAAACAGGCGTCACAAAGCACGTGCTGACCCAGGCTCCCTGCAAAGTACTTGCATGTGCTGCACCCCATCGCTGTCCGAGCCCCTCCGGCACCAGTTTGTCCAAGGAGCTGGGCGCAGGAGGGGGGTTAATGGACGCGGAGCACTAGAGCATGGCCAAGCTGCCGAGCTGGGAGGGCATCGCTTCCCAAAGGAAGTCACGGGCCGGGCTGCTGGTGGGTGCTGACCCCAGGGGTCTGAAAACTCTACAGCGGGGACTGTGGGGCAGACACCAGCATCGCCACACAGCTGGGTGGGACGGCAGAGCCCGGCTATTTCTCCCTGTACCACCGGCTACGCTGCAGCAGCCAGGCACTGGCAGGGCTGGGCTCGGCGTCTCACGCGGGTCACTGGTGTACCCCAGTGCAGCGTGCCCCTTCCCAGAGACCCCTGAGCCACAGCCCCGCTCAGGACCACCAGTACCTGCGTCACCAGGTCCTCCCACTTAGGGCCGGCACAGCAGAGCTTGCAGAGAGGAAATCCCAGTGCGGTGAGCAACTTTAGTCCCAGGGTTTCTTACAGGGCCTTTTGTCCTGTGGGCTGAATCTGATCTCTGAAAAAATCATGCATTTGGTGGGGGAGGGATTGGTTTCTTTTTTTCTTTTTGCTGGGTAGTTGGCTAGTTGTTAAAAAAACAGGATTTTACATAGCTGGGAGTAATACAAGAAGCCTGGACTGGGCGAGACAGGAAGCCCTTGTCAGCCCGAAGACATAGAAGCCTGGGAACTCAGGGGCGCTAAGCCAAACATCAGCAACAGGAGCAAATACCCACGTTTTAGGGCCATGCTGGACACGTAAACGAGCCATTCAAATCTCAGCAGTGACACTGAACTATCAAGTCTAAGTGGTTAGCTGATCGGCAAGGACGTTTTAGCATTAAGGCAGTGAAGTTTCAGGCTAATTCTCTATAGGCTGCTGGGAATGCTGCCYAGTGCAGAACTGAGCTGGCTCTTTCCTTAAACCCCAACACTTCTTCTTTTTCTTCTGCCAACATACACTTGTTCACCTGGGGACAAGAAAGTCAAAAGGAGGGTTATTTGAAAAGTTCATGTGGGGGAAAAAAGACAAAAGACCCAAAACAAACAAAAAAATGGGGCAGTGTGGGTTTTCCAGCAGTTCCCAGAGATGGGCTGGTGCCTGGGGAATCCTCCACTCCCCGACAGGCAAACCCTGCTCTCCTGGGGATGGCAGATGTTCATACCTTTCTCTCCTTTCTCTCCTTTTGGTCCCCTGTGCCCCTGGCGTCCTGGTGGGCCCATCGGTCCAGGGTCACCTGAAAGAATGAGAAGACCAAGTTTACCCTTGAGCATGACTGGCCCATGAACAGGGACAGGCCAGGGTAAGGAAGACCAAGTTAGGACGATGCTTGGGCTGAGATCCTGAAGGTGCTGTGACCTTGAGCAGCCCAGTGCTGACTATGTCTGTGGACACAGTGCTGCCTCCTGGGCCTTACAGGGCTTGAGAGGGAATGGATGGCAAGCCTTACCTTTGGGTCCAGGATAACCCCTCTCCCCCTTTTCACCGGGTGGCCCCTGGATGGTCCCATATGCTGGAGAGAGAAATGAAGGAGAGGATGAATGAGTGGAACAGACCACTTGCAAAGGGCTCTGTGTTGACTTGGAGAAGCAGTGAGTCACACTGGAAGGACATTTCTCTAGGTTAGATGGGATTACACTGACTGAGAGCAAGTTTTTCAAAACTGGTTTTGGTCCCAACAAAGTCCCAGGGGTGGTCCCAGGAAATGATCTCATTTCACCAGCGCTGCTCTGCCACCCTCTCTGGGTGCCCTGGCTGTCACCAGGGCTGGAGCCGGCCCACACTCAGGGAGGGGAATTTGAGAACAGAGCGAGAAGTTGTCTCATGTTGCTGTACATGTGCCAGCCCAGCCACGTCAAAATGGGCCACAGGGGTCGCAAGCACAGTGGCCATCAGGGTTTGGGATGAGTTTCCTACAAGTAGTGGGAAAACCTGATGTCCTTCCTAATGATGAGACTGCACCTCCGCATCAAGGGAGGGAGGGGATGGAAAGACTATCTGCCTCCAGCTTTGTACCTTCACTGTATTTCTGCAGCACCCAAAGGTGTAAAGATCACTAGGTCGATGAGAGGTTGGAGAGATCTCATATGCATAAGCCAGAAACACCAAGTCAATATGTCACTTACTTCTAAAGAAGTCCATGAGGTCCTCGGTGACATTGCCATAGGCTGCAAAGACCCTGCTGATGCCAGGGGGACCAGGAGGGCCTGGGGGACCTGGGAGTCCCTGTGCAGTGTAAGACATCAGGTCCTGGAGAATACCTCGGCCTGAGGAATTAAAGATGTCATTTGAAAGGAGCTCTGGGAAAACTGTGGCTGGATGCTGAGGCAGGAAGGTGTAAGGGAGAGCTGTAGGCAGCAGGAAGGGTGAGGGACATGAACAGTGTCTCACCAGGCACAGGGGATTAGGAGCTGTGGGCTGGGACAGGGAGGGTCAGGACAAGCAGGCGTTCCACTCACTCTGTAGGCTCTCTGACACGCGAAGTGCCAGCTCGTTGTAATCCAGGGATCCAGTGAAGGAGTTGCTGTGGGATCTGCTTGAACCTGCTGATCTCCTGTGTGATTCCTCCTCTGTCAGCAACCCATCGAAAGACCCATCACTGCCCATGGAGGCATCATAAGAGCCATCGCTCCCCATTGAGGCACTGTAAGATGACATGCTGCTCATGGAGCTGCCATATGAGCTGCCTGTGCCCAGTGATCCCCCATGGGATCCCTCAGCACCAAAGGATCCTCCATGCAACCGCTCAGAAGTCCGTAACCCTTGGTATGATGAAGACATAGACCCAGCCACCAAGCCACTATCTCCTTTGGGTCCTGGTGGTCCTCGTGGCCCAGGGGGCCCAGGCGGCCCTGAGATGTAGCTTCGAACTTCATCACCTGCAAAATACAAGAGGGGGGACTTCAGGGACACTGAGGTACCTGGGGTCCCCAGGCTTGGCAGAGGTCCTGTGCTACCACCTGAATGAAGACTGAAGCGTGAAATTCTGTCCTGCCAATCATTGCAGTAATCCTCATCCACTGCCGTTTCTCAGGCAGCAGGCACGTATGTCAACCTTGACCTCTACAGGTGGCATGATACCTTCCTTCTTCCCATCGCTCCCACAATTTTGGGTGCCTAATCTTGGAAGCATGCCCAATGATTTTGCAGAAGGGTGCCCTCCTTTCAGGCCAATTTCAGCACCTCTGCCAAAACCACCATTCTGTGACCAGTCTCCCAAAAGTGAGGGGATCCCCATGTTTTTAAAGGCTGCTCTGGATGACTTGCCAGCATGAGAGCTCAGACCAATGCTGCTTCACAGCTGGCTCGCTGCTGCCTTCCAACCCCTACATCATCCATTGCTCTGTAGGCAGGTCTCTGCAGTTTGTCAAAGAAAATGCTTTTCCCACGGCAAAACTCTGCAGGTGACCTTACTAAGGACTCGCTGTTCAGTACAGGCCAATTGTCACAGCTCAGTGCCTGTCCCTTTTGGCTCACAACACCCACTTTTGCCTTGCGGTCGGACTGAGAGGAGACGAGCCTACGGGGTGCAGTGCAGTCCTGCGTAGACCTGGCTGTAGAGATAAGGTGTTGCTGCAGCCCCAGCTCAGGGAAGGCTCCTGCAGGACTGCCTCAGCTGTGGCAGAGCCAGCAGCCTACACAAGGCAGAGCATGGCTCGGGGTGTGTGCAGGGAGGATGGATGGCATCCCCTTACTCTTCAGGTACTGGATCAGCTCGCTCCTGAACTCGTCACTGTGGGTGATGTCAGCATAGGACAGGAGGCCGGTTCCTGAGAAGCCTGGTGGTCCTGGAGGGCCAGGAGGGCCAGGTGGACCCTGGACTCCAGAGAGGGAGGAGTATCCCACACCTTGAGAGAGAGGAAGAATTATTTTCTGACAGTGAGAGGACAAGGAAATCACACATGTCTGGGGATCTTGAAAGTTTAAAGGCTCCAACCCCAACTTCCATCCTTTTCCAGCTGATGTTGATGAGGTGTTTTTTTTTTAAAGTGACCTTGTTCTCAGTGGGCAGTCACAGCCCCTGGTAAGCTAAATCTCAGCCTCGGTCCCCCCAGAATCTCCCTGCCAGCTGTGAGAAACACAAGTGCTTTACTTTGTAGGTAAGCAGAGACGTCCTCCAAAGAGGTGCCAGATGATCCGGGGATCCCTGGAGGTCCTGGGGGCCCTGCAGGACCCGGGGGCCCGACAAGACCACTGAATTCAGAGTCTGTAAGACACAAGGGAAGAAAAGGAGTCACCCAAACCACCACAACCCTGATGAACCTTCCCTGACAATACAGGTATGCCAGCTACGGCCAAGTATAAGGCGCTTTTTTCTCCCCAGCACCTTCTGGTGCAGCCTTCCTGGTGCACCTCACTTCCCTGTGTGTAAATGTCTCATTGGGAAGTCAGGAGATCCAAAAGAGGGTAGAAGTCCCTATTTTTAAATATAATTTTAAAAAGTGGCATAAGAAATTCCTTTATGCTGCAGAGTTTGGAGAAGACAAAGGGCTCCTCCATCCCCATCCCCAAGATAGCACCTCGCTGCTGCTGCTCTCCACAGGAGYGAGGTGACCTGTCTGCAGCCCTCGCAGTCTCTGCAGGTCCTGGCAGAGCACAGGAGGCCTGCAGTACTGCTAAGTAAGGCAGAGGGACCATCAGAGTCTCACAGAGGATTATTTGTCGTGATGGGCAAAAGGGGAAATTCTGTGACTAAGCCTGTAAAAAAAGATTCTGGCCATGTGTAGGGACCTATGGCAGGGGAGTAAAGAAGTTTGCTTACTCCGCAGGTATGCTGTCAGATCACTGTAAGATATACCAGGTGTCCCTGGAGGCCCAGGTGGTCCAGGGAGCCCAATGCTCATCCCAGAACCTGCAAAATCAAACAGATCCATCAGTAGCACATTAGCAGCAAAACAGGCAGTTACAGTGTGAGCAGACAAGCTGCAGGGCTTGTTCACAGGCAATGCAGGAGGGACTCCTGCAGGGCAGAGTGTTCCCATCAGCAGATTGTGCTGAGAACCAGGGCTTAAGCCTTGTTCTGGACTTGGAGTTAAAGCTTGCCCCATTAATCCCAACACAAGGGCACCTGCAGAAAGGCAGGCATCAGGCCTCTATTCTTTGCAAAAGCTCTGCACACCTCATGAACCCCTGACATGGAGCAGGGGCACCCCAGGATATGCAGCTCAGCTGTGACCCACTGGCTGATGCATGTGCTGCTCTCCCTGTGTCTGCCTATCTGCAAGCAGCTCTGGTGCAAAACTCTGCACCTTTGTGATTTGCTTTAATGTAATGTCCTTGCTGATAAAATGCAGGTGTCCTGCTTGAGCTGTTGGGGTGCTGCTGTTCAACAGCAGTTTCCTGCTTCCAGAGCCAAAGAGGAAACTCCCACCACCTTTGGAGCAGCCCATTAGTGAGATCTGGTCTCCAAGGGCAGTTCAGAGAGAGTGAGCATGGACCAGGCTGTGCTTTTAAGCAGATAGTTGCAGCTACCAGGATTAGGCATTTTAGCATTGCTGTTGGGGATGCTCCAGAGACCTCTCTGTCCTACAGTTCTTACATGCCATATCACCCCTTTACAGATGGGGAAATGAAGCAGAGAGGTGGAATTTGTTTCAAGTAATTTTAAACTTCTAAGAGTTTGTTGCCTGGGCTGCCTCGACACAAAGTGGGCTAAGATTAAACGATGTTCTTAAGCTCAGTTTTAGCAAAGCAAGAACTCATTACTAGAGTCTGTGGACAGTATCTTAGCTACAGGGTATCTTTGTTCTCTTCCAAGTTTCTCACAATCCCTGTGAGGAGGTCTCTGTACATAGGGATTCACGCAGTCAACACTGGAAGAATTTTCACTGACAGCATGAGCTTTCTGCTCAGCTCCCAAAGGAACAGAGGGAAATACACACTAATAAAGACCATTACTTGTCAAGTAGCTGATAAACCGTCTGGTCAGCTCATCATAATCCAGTGACAGAGACATGCCATCTCCCCCTGGTCCAGGAGGTCCTGGTGGGCCCCGAGGTCCAATTAGATACTGACGAATTTCTTCTCCTGGAAATGAAAAATGCATCTTTTAAGACTGTCCAGCTGCTGCAAAGATGCCAGGTGTGAGGGGATCCCAGCCTGTGAGCTGAGCCCACACCACTACAGAGACGATCAAAACCTATGGATGCAAAACTACTTTCCTCCCTCGCTTCCTTTTCTGAGTGTGATCTGCCCTGTGTATGGTGTCACAAACATCTGTGACAGGGATGGGAACCTCCTACAACCCAGGGTTTGAGGAGGATGAGAATTTGGATTGCCAAAGGGACCTCCGTGTGCTCTGTTTCTTCAGGACACCCTGGACAACATCTTCGGTAAAGGGAAAAGACCATGCTAAGCTCTGTGGCATGTCAGCAGCCATTTGTCTGTTTGGAACGTGGAATCTGATTGACTCCTCACTGGATCATGTAGGAGGAGTACAGCGTTGGCCAGCATCATCAATACATTCGGCCACAGCAAAATGACATCCTGGTATCTATCTGGGTATCCTCCTCACCTTAAGAACAAAGACTAGCAAAGCTTTGGAGTGGGCAAGAAGGAATGGGGAACCCTAAGAGAGTGGAGGAGCTGGAAAGTAGAAGCCCAAGATTTAGCGGGAGATTGGGGGAAATTGGAGGTAATTCCTGAAAAGGAGGGATATAGGCAGATGCCACCTAGAGAGCCAAGAAGGGAAAAGGAGGCAAGAGAGTGGGAAACTGCAGAGTTACAACAGTGGGTATAAAAAGCAAACAGGTAAGAAAGTATAGCTTCTGGAAAGCATGCAAACTCTCCAGTACAAGACACATAAATCTGTCTCCAAAGGACTTGGAAGGAGACATTGCAGGTCACTCAGCAGCCTACGGCAGGCCTTTGCCCTCCAGAGCAGCTGTTGGTAACTCTGGTTGGAGGCAGAAGACTGGAAGGGAAGGGCAGGTCACCAGGCTGCTAGGATGCTTTACCCCCATCCCCCATGTTTCCCTTCAGGGTCACTTACTCTGCAGCATGTCCAGAAGTTCTTGGTACAAAACAGATGTAGTTGATACCGAACTGGCAAATGACTGATAGCGATCTGAAGAGCCTGTGGGAATGAAAAGGTTTTATGTCAGGCAGGGTTAAAAGGAGACAGAAGGCGAAGAGGAGTCAGGCAGGGACAAAGAAAAGATGAATTAATCCAGTTTAACTAATGGAATGGGCTTCCCATGCCCCCAGCCATGAATCAGCTGCTGTCCAACACAGCCTGGTTGTCTCCACAGCGGTGTGGTCTGTACTTTTCTGACTGAGATTCCAGGCTGCTTCAAAAAGCTGTGGGAATTTAATCTGCTTCAGGAGGGCCCCAAGCATACAAGACAGCCCCAGAATACCTGAGACCACATATACCAAATACAGCCACCTCTGTTTGGGTCTTGGGGACATTACAGGGTCTAACAGCTATATTTAATGTGAGACTTTTTAAACAGCAGCAACTGTTAGTTAATCTAATCATCAAAATGGGACAAAGCTCAGAGGCCACCTCAGCTGTGTGGAGTCCTGGCCCAAGATTGCAGAAGATGAATAACTGGGTTGGGGTGCTGCTATTTAAAGACTGTTGTTTCTCCTCCGGTTCTCACCTCCTAGGTGTTGCACAAGCTCAGCCAAGAGCGTGACTCAGTACAGAGCTTACCAACATGGTGCTTACTTGTCATATAGCTCATAACACGGGTAGCCAGCTCCGCATAATCCAAGTTCATCCCATCTGCAGTGGTGATGACTCCAGGTGGGCCTGGAGGGCCTGGTGGGCCTTGGGCACCAGTCAAATAATGCCTTACGTTGTCACCTAGGTAGGAAGCCCAAGATATGCCCACATCACTAGAGGGAAGACAATGGCCATATGCACAATTACTGGACCCTCTTCCCCTGGGAAAAAGCAGGCTGATAGAAGGACAGTTCAGCAGAGGCCACAGTGGGCAACAGCACTTCATAGGGTTCAACAAAAATATGGCCAGAGAAGTAGGGCTGCTGCTTCTAAAGGGAGAGTGACAAGGGGCTCAGGGAGCAAAAGAGAGATAGGATGCATCTGCTGACCCATGGCAAAATCTCATTATACTCACTTTTCAGGTAGTCGGTGACATACTGCTGAATCTCTTGAGATGAACTTCCACCTGGGCCAGGAGGACCGGGTGGCCCAGGAGGTCCTGGGGGACCCTGAATTTGTCTGGATCCACCTACAGAAAGCATTGTAAGGAGAAGGAAATTTTTTGGCTTGGTTGCATTAGACTAAGCGATGCTAAAGTGTGCTTGCTTTGAGTCCTTCCCACAGGTCTGGTAAGAGCTTTGGGAATGGACTATGGAGGGGCTCCCCCTTCATCTCTAAACACAGTCTGAGCACGGGCAATTAGGCAGTATAATGTCTTCAATTAATTCAGCATCTTATAATTCAGCAGCTCTACAGGGCTGAGCCCAGAGACCTTCCTGGCTTTGTACTGACAGACCTGGTCAGTTTGTGCACCCGAGTGCAGTGCTGTGCAGAAATATAGATAGAGATCCACAAAGCACTCGAGCTCATTAGGCTAACCTTACTGCCCTGGTGCTCCCAATCCCAGCCAGCCCAGGCAGCACCAGCTCAAGAACCTCCTCACTGGTCTCCACTGCAAGATACAGGTGGGCCCTATGCGGCTCCTGTCACCATGGTGTCGAGAGACACCTCATGCTCTTTAAGGTGTCTGTTTTCCCAGCACCCTGAGGTAGTATTCCTAGGACATGATGTGGAGAAGCAGAGGGCTTGTTCACATGCAGGGACACTTAAGTTAATCCATATGCACTTTTTGTGAAACTGCATTAATATCCTGCATACAGAGATGCTCTTATTCAGAATGAAAGCAGCTTAATTCACATGAATCCACCTGAGGTTAAGTAAAACTGAACAAAGGGCACTTTTGTTCTGATCAGAAGTGTTTCTACAAGAGGGTTCAATGCAGCCTCCCTAATCCCTTGTGGAACATGGTTAGCCAACCTGGAATCCCTTTCTTTCATGTCCCATGAGGACAAACTCTGGCTCAAAGATTCCCAGTAAGCTAGAAACAGAAAACTTGCAATTCTTAAATTGTCTGATTTAAGGCAGGAATGTGAAAAAAGAGGTTTTGAACACAAATCCCATCAGGGTTAGGTTGGCACCCACACTTGTATAACCCAAAGGAGCTTTTTCAGAGTCTCCACCAGGATGTCAGCATTTCTTGATAATATCAGAGCAATGATGGTCTGGCCTCTTACCTCGAGATGCTCCTGGGATGCCAGGAGCGCCTGGGACACCTGCATCACCTGGAAACCAGAGTGAGGGAGACAGACAATTGTGTCACTGCATGTTGCACACTTGGTTGTGTAAAACAGTTGAGCTACATGTTGTCAGAGAAGCAACTACCCAGCCCTTGTAATGACTATCTTGAATTAGCAGCTTGTTGGGGAAGAGCAGAAGGAAGAGGCCACACAGCTGTTCTGAGCCTTCTGTAACCTGCCCAGCTGCCTTGTGCTCAGAGCAATTCTATTGCCATGGTCCTGCTCTGCCTGAAAAGGCAGGGGTGGGCACAGCTGTAGTTCTCAAAGGACCAGGTTGCTCCATCCTTTAGTCTCAGCCACTCTTGGCTCAGTGAGGCCACCAGCAAAGAAAGAAAGAAGATTTTTAACTTCACCTTTGGGTCCAGGTGGGCCTGGCGGGCCTGGAACTCCTGGAGGTCCCTGCATGGTGAGTCTGTCACCTGCCAATTGCAGAAGGAGAGTAAGAGATTCACAGGAATAAAGTGTGTGGACAAAATCCTAGCTCCACTAAAACTAAGCTAGAATCAATAGAGCAGGATTTTGCCCCCTGGTTTCAGCCTAGGGACAATGAATTCAAAGAAGGAAAGGGGGCACAGACTGACCGTGGGAGGAGAGCGCTGAAAGGCCAGGCTCACCCGGTTCTCCTGCATGGAACACAGAAATGGAGAAGCAGTCATATACACAGGGAAGCTACACTGCACCCCACTGATATCTCCTGGAAGCCTCCTTACCCGTGAATCCTCGTGGACCTCGTTCACCTGTGAACAGGGGAGCAGAGGAACAGCGTTACCATTTGCTTTGTTCTGATCTGCAACATCCCAGCCCACACTGCAGAATATTATCATGGCCTTCAATTTGCAGGGCAGAAACGGGTAAAGGGTGTAGGTCCCATCTTTTCCTGCAGCTGAGTGTTGAGCTACACTTCACAGGGCCACCTCCTTGTACTGACTTAGCCAAGTCCACACTTCATTTTGCGGAAAGATTGTTCCCCTTTAATGGCAAATCTGAAGCTCTGATGCTCCTGAATCTAATGGGCTTGCAAAGTTGGGACCTGAATACAGCAATTGCCTTGACACCAGGATTGGAGGCTAATAAATTTTTCCGACAAAGACTGCCTCGTTTTATAGCAGCAGACAGGAGTCCTATTTCAGAAAGGCAGGACACTTTCTGCTTCCAAGCCCTTCCTTCCTTCTTTTCAGTCTGAGGTGCTGAGATCCATCTAGTATCTTGGTGAAGCAGCAGGATATACCCACCTTGGTCTCCCTTCGGGCCTGGTGGGCCTGGTGGACCTGGTGGGCCTGTGAATAATGTTTCTGTAATTAAAACAAAAAGGTTTCTTCATGACATCCAACAGAATATGACACAAGTTTTGTCTGGCTCCACCTGGTCCTAGCCAAGGATGTGCTCTCTGGAACCCCAACAGTCAGGACATTCCCAGGGCACAGGCGAGGGAATGAGTGGGAAGAAACTACCTGAGGTGGACATGGAAGATCCTGGTCTCCCTGGTGGGCCTGGAGGTCCTGGCAATCCTTCTCCTAGGCAAAAGAGACACAGACAGGCTTCAGGAAGGATAAGCCTCAGCAATGTAAATAAATGCATGTCAGAGCTGCTACATCTCCAGCCATGGCCATAGCTCAAATATTTCCAAGTGTAGGCTAGTATCATTGTCTTCTCCACACACATCTATCCCTGTTAGTTATTTTTCATTATCATTTTCCACCACAGCAGACGTAGGACAGAGAAACTCCTTTTTTTGTGGTACAGAGTGCCTATCCCAGCTGGCCTTCATGACATTGAGAGGGAAGGTTCATCTCATCACACACCTGATCTGCTCCCCTTTGCTACCCAGCAGAGAGCAAGGAATGGGGTTATGCTCCTGTCTCATGTCCTCCTGCACCTCCCCTCTTCTGGCTGTGAAAGGGAAATCTGTGCTACAGGAAGTGGAGTCAGGATATGATCCTCACGATAAGAACCGCTCCATCTGTCCCCAGCTGGAAGTTAAGCCTGGACAAGTAAGAAGATGGAACTGATTGCAGTTACTTCCTTTCGGGACTTGAGAACGTTGAGTGTCTTCCTAAAAAGTATGGCTTTTATGAATTACTACTCTGGCTAGCAAACCTCTGCCAAAGCAAATCTTCTCTCTTGGGCAGTGTCTTGATGCTGTGAAACTATATTGCAGTGAAATTGTGTTAGTAGGAACCCACCATGTCAAATTCCCCACTATGTGCTTTTAGTAAAGTCAGCCCTACTAACTTCCACCAGGTCCAAGATTGCACCTGGGATACCGGAAGGCACAGGATAGAGGCACTGGAAAAACCTCCCACTTTCCAGGTTTGTTTCAGATAAACAAGCTCTTACCTGGGGGGCCACGAGGTCCAGGGGGTCCCTGCACAGATTCACCTGATGAAGAAAGAAACAGGGGTATTATAGAATATTTACTCAGTAAACTGCACGGTCCAGAAACATGCCATGTGTGTTAGCATCCCCCTGCTTACCTAGTGAGCTCTGCTATATTACGTACCTGGTGGTCCAGGGGGACCTGGTGGTCCTGCTCGCCCTTGTAAATCTGACAGCACTGTGCAAATTAAACACACACAAAAAAGGGAAAATTGTTGCTATGGAGGTACTGCTGCTATGGAAACACTGTCGTTATGTTGCTGCTAGAAGCTCTCACAGTCAAAGGCAGACTAAGGCAGGACCTGGGTAACCTAAGCTAAAGTTGAGCCAGAGAGGGGAGAAGAGACACGTGTTTAGTTCCCAACACGCAGGTTAGAACATGAAGCAAAATACAGTGCTGAGCAGGCTGGCAGCATATTGGAAACAGGGAGATCTCTCTGCAGAGTAATGGTTGCTGAAGGAATGAGCAAAGGACCCAAAGACTAGAGAAGGAGGGAAAGAACTTTCAAGGAGAGGAAAGATTCTTTCAACAAGGGGCAAGTTTTGGGAGGAGAACATTATGCAGCCATTATTTAACAAGTAGCTGCACTGTGTTATCTTGATTGGAGATGTATCTTCACCTCCAAGCTGAGGCACAAACTCAAAGTTCAGTGATGCTGAATGGGAGGTGGGACAGTACTGAAGCATGATCTGGATCTACATGACCTCATTCAGATGGTGATCAGGCAAGAACCATTTATGATTTTATGCTCTCCTCTGCCTTGCCTCTCCTGCACACTTGCAGAGGTCCCAGATCCTAGGAATACTGATTGTAAGTGCACCACACATCTAGTATTGCACAGAGCAAGCACTTTTCTTGGGATGCTGCTGAACCATTCTGTTCTGCTCCACTTATTTTCATCTTAAAATAGCATTTGCTCCCCTGTGAATTTGTCGTCTAATTCACAGAGAGATTTTGATTTCTGTTGCTTAGATTAACATGCCTTTTCAAACTGGTTCTCCTCTTACGGATGGCTCTGTGTTCATATGGTCTGTGTTGATGGTTGGACACGATGATCTTAGAGGTCTTTTCCAACCTTAATGATAATGATTCTATATTACATAGGGAACTGCCCTGTGTGAACACAAGTGGCTAAAAGGCCAGGCTGAAACCTCACAGCTCTGTGACCATCTCTGCTGTTGGGGACTGTTCACCAGTCACCATTCCTTAGCTCTCCTCTCTGTGACATGGGCCTGGTGCCATCTACCTCCTTTTGAAAGCACTTTGGGATGCACAGATGAGAAGGAGGGCAGAAGAAGTAGCTGGTATTGCTGTTCCACCACCAAACACAGACACACACACTTGCCCTACGTCACATTGAGGGGAAAGAGGTAGAGGCATCTCCTGTTAGCTCTGAGCAGGCCTTGAGGCCTCTGGCACCTCTCCAAGCCAAGGAGTGGAAAGACAGCCCCACTTACTTTGCGATGTTAATGATGAGACTTCTGTTTTGATAGTTTCTATCACAGCTTCACCTGGGGATCCCTTCTCACCCCGTGGACCTTTTTCAGGAAAAAAAAGAGAAAGTGAATTATTTAACTGAGAGAGGGTATTTTGTAACCACTCCTCACCTCCTCAACAAGAGGTTCAGACTTTGCTTATGTGAACTGGGAGCGTGAACTCAGTCCCTGGCTCTGAGGGACACTGTATTCAAATGTGGAAACTACTGCACAATTTGCCCTAACAGGATCATAGAAAACTGGATAAGAAAGGTTCTTAGGAGTCAGCTCTGTTCAGGCCCTTCCAAACAGATATCTGTGCAATTGGCAATGGTTTCACAGTGACATTATTCCCAATTTGTCTCTAGTTTGTTCTCCCACCTTTCAAAATGGCGGGAGGTATCCAGCTGGGCTATATCCCCTACCACAGAAAGGCAACGGCACTTGAGAAGTGCCTTAGAAATACCAGCCTCCAGAAAGAATAACATAAGAAAAAATGTCATTTGCAGCATCCACATCACACTGGCTCTTACCACCCCCCTTCTTCCCCTGGGAAAGAAAAAAAGAATAGAAATTCTTTAAAAGATTAATTAAGCCAAATAATGAAGCAAAATGAACTGAAAGGAAGAAGTCTGCAAACAAAAGGGAGAGAGATTGTGCCAAGGGCTGAGAGAATTAGAAACAAGGAAAGAACTAATGAATTCAGTTCTCTTAAGAAGCAGAATCCAGGCTGATAGAGAATGGTACCTTGCTGTCCAGGGAGACCAGCTGGTCCAACAGGACCTGGTTTAAAGGAAAAAAAACAGGTTGCATTAGAATTTCCTGGTTGTATTTTACAGTAGCAGGAAAGAATCAATAGGTCTTTTATAAGAACTGAGACTATCAATGTATTTGTCTGCACAAGTAAATGGAATTGCTATGGGGTATGAATTCATCAATGTCCCATGTATTACTTGAAGGTCCAGAGAAGAGGCTTATTTGCCATCATGTAGCAATTAAAGTGCTTAGTGCCTCTTAGACTGACCGCAATAGAAATGCATTAGGCCTAACCCTCCTCTCGCATTCCTTGCTGCAAATCGAGGCTAGCTCTACCAAACCAGCTCCAGGATTAGCTCCAGCTATACAGCCGGGAGAGGCACAGAAGTGCCATGAGAACCAGGGCTCAGGAACTCTGCTGCCTGACACCAGCGTGCTGGAGGGTGGTGCCTGACCTGGGACAGAGGAGTCTGAGGACCAAGCCCATACACAGCCAGTCTGTGTGTGTGTGTGTGAAAGATCTGTAGATGCTCCTGTGGGATTTCTGCTGTCCTGAGTTCAAAGCTAAAAGACTGGAAAACAAGCACTTCCGGATTTCGGTAACAGTGCCGGCAGAGGGATTAGACACAAGCCTGCTTTCCTGAGAGGCAGAAGAGCTTGATTCTACTCGCTGGATTTGACCTATCACTATTTTGTACTCATCAGATCAAAGGACAACAGTGTTCCCAGTTTCTTCATCTTCTCAGTCCCCTCTTCTGTCCTGCCCCACTGTGATCATATCCCACTTCTCCCTTGAGGCTGCTGCCTCCCTAACTCAGCCTGAGATCTTGGTCTTTCTGCAGGGAAGGGTGAGGACCATGAGTATCTAGACCGCCCAAGCAATCTTGCCTCCCAGACAGGGCAGCCTGGCAGAGACAATAAACGTCACACATTAAGAACTGGATGCACAGCAATGCAAACTGCCTGCAAAAACCACAGCAGAGGAGCAGCTTCCTCACCTGGAACACCTGGGGGTCCAGTGGGGCCAGCTGGGCCTGGGGGGCCTGGKGGGCCTGGCAGAGTAATAGTTGACGAACCCTCTGAAACACAAACGCATACACTTGCATACATACACATATATACACACATCCAGCAAACGTGTAACAAATCTATCCTTAAGGAATCACACATCTATAGCGTACATATTCTCCCAACACAGGGAGTCTCAGTACAGGTCTGACACACAGTTGAGATGAATTTAGAAGGCATAACAAAAACCAGAGAATATCCTCCAAAAGCAGAAGTGTTTGAACTCCCACAGCACTACATACCAGCACTTATGACTTTTCCTGGAGCTCCAGGTTCTCCTATGAAAAGAAAGAGACAAAAGATGAACTTCTTTTCTGGGGAAGAGTTGTGACTAGCTCAATGACATTGTCTTATTAAACATGTGATTTCTCTTCTCTTTGCCCTCGATCTCTTGTCTGAGAAGTCAAAGCAATAGAAGGTCACGGGGGAAGCAGGAGAGCTCAGCTAATCCAGAGACATCCTCTGATCAGCTTTCCAAGCACTACATCTGCCAGAACAGGCAATAGGCCTTGATTATCCGAGGCAGGCACACAGCTTCCATTGCAGTCACCAGGCATCATGCTCACATGCTTAGGGCAGAACAAGGTTTGCTAAGGTTTTCTCAGTGGAGAACTGTCATGCTGAGTGCCTCAGCAGATGCCCTGCCTTTCGTGTATGCTCAAGGAGGCTTTGGCTACCGACTGTTTCTCAAACCTTCCCTTCCTAAAGCCACTAGATGCCACTGTTGATTCAGGGACTGGTCAGCAGAGCAGATAATCCTCCGTAAAATGAAGTGTTTAGAGAGAAAATGAGTATTAGGGAAGAAACAAAACTTACCTTTAGCCCCTGGTCGGCCTGGGTTGCCTGGAAGTCCTGATATGAGGTAGATGAACAATTTAAAATGGTTAGTGCAAATATTGTTTGTTCTATTTTTTCCAGGTACCCCAGTTGAGTTTCACTCAGTGGGTTTATAGAAGGAACTCCCTACTCAAGACCCTGGCTTTCAGCATTTATAAGCAGGTCCCTGACAGCAAGTGAAGGAATTTACAGTGGACTGTAGACTGAGCTGGGCATAGTTCAGGGCTTCCCTTCTCCCACTGCTCCCTGGATGATGGTACTGCTCCCTAGATTTACCTGTAGCTTCTTCCAGGTACTGCTCCCTGTCCTGAGGCTCCTGGATAAATTCCCTGGTGACCTGCCTCCCAAACCACCTCTGCTTGCAGACGTCACATCCTCTGTTTCCACCTCTATTGCTACATCCTCTCCCCTCTGTTTCTGCTGCTGATTAGAAGGACTTTTCAGTGGAGCACAGGGAACTGAAACACGTTATTTGTTGCAAGCTATATTTTGGGGAGAGGTAAATTTTCAAACACTCCAAGGCCCTGCCTTCATCAAAATTCACACACCAACCACAAAACCTGTCTCAGAAGCCAAGGGAGATGCAGAAACTTTGCGATATCACTTTGGAAGCCCCAAGCAGCACAGAGGGAAAATTACAAGGGGTTTTTGAGTACATATCAAAGTGTGTCATTGATAAATTGGAACACGGTGGAAAAACCTACCTGGTGGTCCTTGGGGTCCTGTGAGACCTGGAAGAAAAAGGCAAAAATTCTAAGATGTCTAAACAAATTTCAGGTGGGGAAAGGATAGACAGGGAGAAAAAGATTACATTTACTTAAAATTATAGCACACAGCCCACAAGTGGTGTAAATTGGCCTAACACCTGGTATGTAAACTGAATGTTGGCTCATAGCAGCTGATGTTCTTGCTTGCAGTGTGTGCAATCCTGAGATCACAAAGGGTCTAGATTCCCTGTGTGTTTTCCTTTAATCACCATCTTACAGTACAGAGATCTTCTGCCAGCCTTAACTTCAAATTAAGATTGGAAATTATTGACAAAGACATCTGTGTTCCTGACTGAGCAAACAGTATTTTTGGTCTCTGTATGCTTTTACCTGGCTGTCCTGCATCTCCAGAGGGTCCTGGAGGGCCTCGGGCTCCTGGCATTCCCATAAGACCAGGTTCACCTAGGGATATAATCACCATTAACAAGCCAGAAGTCACTGACTTACAATCTACCAATCCATTCAAGCTTGGCCACCAGCTGTCCTGCAGCACTTTCTACCTATTGTATCCTCATAGCCAACTGGCCAGTTCCAGCATCAGTGTCTGGGAGATGAACGTCAATGACAGAAGAGTTCTGTAGTGAGAAGAACTCTGTCACAAGTTTACAGCCAGCTCCATTATATGTCTCAGTTCCATGCTTACATGGTTGACTCTACAGTTCTTTCCAGACAGCAAGATTCCAGAACATGAATCTGCTGCCATCTTCTCCCACCCCTTTTACAAATCAACCTCCTGCCAAATCAGAAAGTACCTGCACTTCTACCTCAAAGGAATTCCTTACCTTTTTCACCTGGCTGTCCATCACGGCCCGCTTGTCCTGTCCAAAGAAAAGAGATTGTTAAGAACCGCTGAAATAGTACCACAGTTGCCATGTCCTACTAAGCAGAGCACAGTCCTAAACACAAAAGAGTGGCTTTTCATCATATTGCATCTGGAAGAAACCTTGGCTGCAGTTACTGAAGATCCAGAAGAAGTTCACTTTAGGACACTGTCACTGTAGGACATCTTTTCTGAGTATACAGGCTAATCTTCGCTATCTAGAGAAAAGACCTAGGATCACAACCAGTATGATTCCACTCCAATGTTGTTTCCTTGTCTGTGCTCATAGAAACACACTCTGGGTAGAAGTGACATTGCCCCACATATAAACACAGCTGTTTTCTGTTACCCACCTACAGGTCCTTTAGCCCCTGGCTCTCCTGGAGGACCAGGCATTCCTCTTGAGCCTTGTTCACCTGTAGCGAAATGGTATGAAAATGAATCAAGCAGTTTATGACTGTCAGCAATATTTGATGCTTTGCAATTGAAAAACAGCATTGACAGGATGTTCAGGCCTCGTGATTCGTTACTGCCTCTGGGCATTAGAAAAACTCAAGTGAAGTGAATATGGGGCACGTGAGGGAGAATTTCCCTAAAGCTAAATACAAAGATTGCTGCCAAGATTACTGGAATCAGGAATGGGATCTCTTTGTTTAAAACCTGGGTGCAAGAATAAAACTCCTATAACCAATAACATCATTGTACTTTTTCAGAAAGCTAACTGGGATTGGCTGGGCTATACTGTTATTTGCAAACGCAAATAATGCATGTGTATATTAGATAGGCTGTTACTGCAGGAAAACAATCCACTGACCTGTCATTCCACGAGAACCTTTCTCACCCTGATCACCTGCAGTGCAAAAAAGGGAAGGATTCTGTGAGATTGTTTCATTGTAAAATGTTTCCATCAGAGAAAATAAAGTCTGCTTTCCGACAAGAACACAGAATAAAAAGCCAAAGAAGGATAGGGTTAATACCCATGTACAGTATCTAAAGGAATCTAAAGAAAATATCCACAAAAGATATTTAAATCAACATACCTTTGGGTCCAGGGGCTCCAGTGGCTCCTTTCTCACCTGAAAGATATATGGATGATTAAAGAGTAGTAATAACAAGTCAGAAGGGAAAGGAATTTCATGCATCAAGAAAAATCATAGGGGAAATACAGGTACTCTGATATCAGACAAACTCAAACTGGAAATTCCTTTCCTTCAATACAGCTCCACCCATCCAACCATGTTTCCTCACCTAGACTGCTCTATTATCTCTGTGTCTCCTGTATTTCTCAATATTTGCTTGCAATCACTGACTAAGTCTAGTTCCTCCTCCCCTTTCCTCAGTCATATGCTTTTCTTTGCCCCTAGCATCAAAATGCTACAGGCTCAGACCAAGTCTGCTACTCAGAGCAGTGCTAGAAAAGCACATCAGCTAGTGCTGCTGTAACTGCCAAGGCGAAGAGAAGCTTACCTTTAGCACCTGGGAGACCTGCTTCTCCTCTAAATCCTTGTAGGCCGGGAGGACCTGCAGAAAAATGAGATGAGGGGTTTAACTCATCCCACTCATCACTATGCATCACTGAAGAAGAAAAACTATGAGAAGCTGTCACTCTGTTTTTGTTTTCTCTAGTCTTTAGATGCCATAGCAAAGGAATGCAGCACTCACCTGGAGGACCTTGTGGGCCTGGAGAACCCATCAGACCTGTGAATAAAGAACATGGATTTTCTTTTAGTAACACCACAATTAGAAAAGGAACAAGTCTCTTTCGGTTTGCCCAACAGCATCCACAACCCAATAGGTGTTTGGCAGATCAGAATTCCCCCAGCCACTAGAAGAATTTGCATCACTGGCATCCTCAAAACCAGGACAATAAATCTACGCAACTTAGTTTTGTGACATAGAGGAAGTGGTTTTCCCTAAAGTAAGGTAAAGAGACTCAAGCCTTCTATCTTGGCCGAGATGCTGGGATCTGTGCTTCAGGTGGGACCCATTTTTTATAGCACAATTTTTATCCCAGTTACATGGATTGTAGAGCTGTAACTCTGTTAGAAGCCTGTTAGGGATATGGAGTTTACCTTTTTATTTCTGAAAGCAGAGAAGAAACAGCTGGAAACATCACACATCTTAGAGATTGGTGTTTTGAGAAACCTTCCTGCCAATCCCCACTCTCACTAAAAATCTCCAAGAATTTATTGCTCTAAAGGTTATGTGTACCTACCAAAGTAAATTTTATCTAAAATGAGGACCATTAGTTCACTTTTCTGATTACTGCAGTGCAACACAAGTGAAACAGGAAGGGTGGAGTGCTCATTTATTCCTAACCAGTCTGCTAGGCTCTCTCTGTCCATCTTCTTATTTACCTTTAAGGCCAGTAGAACCTGGGGGACCAGGTGGCCCTGGAGGACCTGGCTCACCAACACCACCTGCAGAGTAAGAGCATAAATAGATACTGTAGAATACAATTGTGATCCCATTTTTCCATTATCCCATCTCCTGTTATTCTTTCTCTGGCACGTGTCATGAATAATCTGCTGGTCAATTCAAAACACCCAAATAAGCACGCATTGTCCAAGAAAAAAATCTCATCTCACTGGGCTTTAGGATAAGCAAGACAAATCCCCCAACTTTGGTGACTCGGATAACAGGGAAGAAGATGACCTTGATACTAAGCGCTTTTGGTTCTGTCAAACTCCAACCTGACTCAGAGACCTGGAAAAACAAAGCAACCTTTGTTTACCCATTGTAAGTTTGGCAAAAAAAAAACCCCTAGGCCAGATTTGTCTATGCTTGGAAATGTCTAAAATGAAATCTGGATTTGAATAATCAAATCAAATTCTATCACTGAGGTGTTTTATAAACTGGGACCAAACACTAGCTTTTGTCCATCTCTGCTTTATCCAAGAATGGGACACCTAGCTCCTACCTCTGTCTCCTTTTTCTCCAAATCCAGGTGGTCCAGGCTCCCCGCGAGGCCCTGGTAGCCCTTCTCGACCTCTTTGTCCCATGGGACCTTCCATGCCAGGATCACCTATAGGAAACAAATGCCTTGTAAAAAAACGTGACTTTGTGGGAGGCCTGGGCAAGAGGATCCATGGCCACCTCCACGGGGAAAGGCAATGATCACACCAACCTGGTGTCTGTATTCCCATGCCATTTGTCAATCAGTTGTGAGAGACTCACAGCATTGATAGAGATGCTTACCCATGCTGCCTTTCTGTCCTTTCGGTCCTTCTGGCCCTTGGTGCCCAATTGGACCAGGAATGCCTGGAAAGAAAAACACAACAAACATTCAGAGTCCTTGTCTGTGTACCAAGAAAGAATAACATGCAAATTAGAGGAACCTGAAGCCTGGAGGGATTAATCATCTGGGGTAAAGAATATATCACTTGGAAGGTGAGTACTTGAACAGGGATATCTTTAGAAGAACACAATACATGCAAGAGCACAAGGAAGTTGGGCCAAGTACTCATGCAGCTGTGGGACTCTTTCAAAGGTAGGCTGGGATCTTCACACCCCCAGATTAGGCATGTTGAACTAGGTGGAAGTCAGGCTGAGTCATTGCTTGTAACCAAGTCTCTGAGCTGTGTCTGTAGCTCAGCACCAAGATATTAATCAAGTGACTTAGTCTATGCTAAATATTGACTCTTTAGAGAACCACCTCAAGCTAGGTTTGCAGTGCAAAATTTGCTCTTGCCTACAGCAATATCACTAAATGTCCTCCCTCAAAGGGGAATTGTACTACTGCGCACCTGGGACACCAGGAAGTCCTCGCTCTCCTGTAGGGAGAAAGAAATAGACAGTCAGTGGGGAATAGGTCTTTGCTGTCTGTCACTTTGGCAGACCCTCACCCCCTATAAAAAGGAGTTTATGTTCCTGGCATGTTTACAAGTTCTACCATCTCCAGCAATGCCACATTGGCCCCCTTATATTTATGCAATGGATTGAATCATTCACACCATGCAAAATCCTCTGAAGCACTCCGTGATTAAACAGGTAGAACTTGGCTTCAGGAATGACTTTCATCCAGGTGAAAGAAGTTTCTAGATTCAAAGTGAGATCTGTTTTCTCTTCTACTGTGAACCCTAAAATTGTCTTTGCCGGGAAGAAGAGCAAAAAACCCCAACCATCACAACAATCTCTGAACTACAGAATGCACAAGCTTTTCTAACTTCTGGAGTAACAAAAATCCATTTGCTACCCAGGCCCTGTGGCAGGCTGCCAATCTACATGAGAAAGCAAGTAACTCCAGACTCACCTCTGGGACCTTGCATTCCCATGTCACCTTAGAAAAGAAAAAAAAAAAAAAAATCAGGAGAGATCCTGGAGATATTTCCAATGATGACTCCTTCATTTTGTTTTTCTAGTTGCTTTCCCACCTTCAATAAAACATGAAGGAGTTATGGGTGAACAGGGACACTTCACACTTGAATAGCGCAGGATCAGGCCCATCCCACCAGTGGCAAACAGGATCTGGCCTTTCACACCAGCACAATGCAAGATTGGGCCTTGTGTATTAGTACTGCATGGGATCAGGCCCTCTACAGTTTAAGTGGCAAACTAGCTTTACACTCTTGTTTCTTCAAGTATAAACCAGCTTCATCTTTCTCACCACCGATTGCCCCTTGTGGCAACATCCACCCCAAACTTCTGCATTGCCAGAGCCAAGGAATAGGACAGGGAAGAGGACTATATGGCTGTACCTTTCTCACCAGGTTCTCCTCTCTCCCCTCGGAAGTAGCCTGTAACAGGAAGTGAAGGAGCTGTTAGAGTTCATTACACAACAGAATAGCTACTCGCTTCAAGTACAAGGATCCTTCTATTTGGATTTTGAGGCTGCAGGCAGCACAGGCTGTCAAGCACAGCATGGCTTTGTAAGCAGAGTTTCCTCAGCAAATTTGCTTTTGCAAATCCATGAAACTTTGTAAGCTGGGAGAATGTAGGCTCCTCTGTTCTCAACCTACTTCCATCATCTGCTAAACAGAAGTAAATCATCTTTCCCTCCCTAACAAAAGTAGCATGAGAAATTAGGTGTGGGTTCATTATACTGTGTAGTTCTTTCAAAATGGAAAACTCACTTGCTACAGCAAACATGATACATCCTGGCACAGGATGGCATGTCCACAACCTCCTTTCTTCTCCCTTTTCTGCTGGCTTTAAGGGATGCACCACCAGTGCTAGTGGCAGCACTCTGAGATCCAGCACAGCCTGTCTGTGAGGAAGGGGAGGGCACTATTTTTAAGAGACTTCATTGCACTCTAAAAGTCCTGGTCTTTAGGCCCTTGGGCAATCCAATCCTCCCACTCCCCTTTAAATAATTTGGTCTCATGCAGCATCACAGACATTGGCTCTGCTCACCTTGTTCCATTTCCTTGTTCAGTCTGTTCTTCACCATCAACCAAACCGACTCTTCATTTTCATAACGGAAGGTTGAGGAGGGCGAAATACCATGAAGAAAGTCTACTCTTGAAACATCTTTTTCTATTTTTGAATTCCCTTGGTTCATTGTCAGGAGGCCGTCATTGATTTTTTCCAGGTCTTCCACACGAGATTTCAGCTTTCTCACTTCTTCCGCTGGAAGATTAAAGTAAAATGCTGGGGAACATGCTGCCAAAGACACATGCCTGAAATACCTACTTCTAATAGCAGTGACAAGGCAACACTGTGTCAGACAGCTATGGCCACTGAGTTTTGCAGGATTACTCTTTGTATCTTTTCTTCTATCCAGGGATATCTGGAATTTAAATGACAACTTTGGAATCTGAGTTAGTCTCTGAGAAGTAAGACCTCAGATGTCAGGAGTTTTCCTATCCTACTCACCCCAAGACTATATAACCCCTCATCAAAGGTTTATATTCCTTATCCATTCTTTCTGTCCATTTGTAATATCTTAGTGGCAGTCACCACCAAGCTGAATGTGCTCCTCCTCAGTTCTCTGGCTTGATATGTCTGGAACTTGGCCTCTTTGCCAGCTTACACCCTCTGCTTGTCTTTCTATGCCATTCAACATTTTGTTCCTCAGTTATTTCTTACCCAGAGCAATGAGTCCAAACAGCAATCCAAGGAGAAGCAACCAGGCCAGAAGCAAACCCAGGAGCCATTTCCACCAGCTACAGCAGGAACCACAGGGACACCAAGATGGTGCTGATCCGATTGCACCCCCCGCATCACCATTTCGTATTTCTGGAAGAGGGAAGAGGCAGTCTCCTGGTTAATGAAGAGTTCCTTGACTTCAGAGTCAAGAATCTCTTGAGAATAAGGACACCAAGGTCTGACTCATTATACAACGGGCTATGGAGAAAAATCTTCACACCTCACTCTGCACACGGTGGGTGTAATTCTAGCCACTGTAGAAGCTGGGAGCAGCATTCCCAATGGGAATTCCAACAGGGGACAACACTCAGTGGTTTTTAAAATAACATTTGGAAAATGTGATCCCCTTAGGGTCAATTTTTTGTACAGTTTTGAGCCATAAGTAACAGCAATAGCCAGCAAGTCTGAGCCTTCTCCTCCCCATAAATCTGTCCTGGTAGCAGGATGCAGCTGTCAGCTATCTGATTTTCTCCAGCAATAAAAAAATACCCCAACTGCCCGCTCACCCACAATCAAATCACTGGTAACAATTTCTCTGGTGTGTGCTCTGCTCATTACAGACAGAGTAGCCTCCTGAACATGCCTTCCCTGTGATGTCATTGGACAGAGATCACTCATGTCACTCAAGAACTATTGCTTTTTTGTATACTGTGCTTTGGTGCTCCCTCCAATGAAAGTTGGAATYGCATCACTTACCTGCATAAGTTGCTTTGTCCCTTGTTGGCACAGATTTCAGTCCTCCTGTTTTAACAGTAGTAAAAGAGATTTTAACAGTCTTTCTACGCATGATCAAACTTAGAGCATGGGCTTTCAATGGGGAGGTAGTAATGGAGGCACAAGAAAAAAGTTCTATTGCATTGCCACAGGGACAAACTCTTACCATTTACATCTGATTTTAGGCCAGTATCTGTAGCGTAAGAGGAGGAAAATCCCTGCTTCTCTTTCTTCAAGGTGTCTTCTACAAAGGGTCCTCAATAGGAACCAAATATAATTAAAAACATTACACCAGAAGTTCAACCAAGCCTATCTTCTTTCATTGGTAAAAGGCATGTTTTTTACTGGGAAGCTACAATAGCTCTGCCTGTTTAAACTAGATCTAGTTTTTGCTTTCAAAGCTCCTGAGCTTTGTGAAATGTTCCAAGGCGCACTCTGGAGCTTCAAATGCAAAAGCTAGACCTAGATTGCAGCTGGCATGGTTAAAGGCTAACTGCCTGCCAGAGCTTCTTGTTTAGTTTGCAGGGGTTTGAGTCAGGTGCAGTGTCCTGAGCTCTGAACTCCCCCTATGATCAGTCTCCATTTCTCTGCCCTCAGCATACCCACATGTCCCGAAAAAGAGAAGTTACCTCCATTGAGCCCAGTGGTAGAAGCACTAAAGACTTTGCCACTGTCCTTTGTCATGATCAAGAGCTCCATCTCCTTCTTTGCTGGGGCGTTCTCCTTCTCCAGCAGCAGGAACTTGCAGTCTTTGCGCAGAATGTCATCTCCCTGGGAGCTTAGAACGGTTCCCCCTGGAGTATTGGTAAAGGATGGGAAAAAGGTGATGAGTGTGGGCCAATGAGTCATAACTACAAGCCGCAACACTTTTGTTCATTAAAATAGGTTAGTCCCGTTGTGATTGGGGTTGACACTACTAAAAACACCCAGTAAGAGACACACTGGTCACTGAAGCTAAGAGGAGAGCTGTGCGTGTCATTCGTTTTCTTGAGAGAGGTGCATTTCACTAGCAGGGGAGCAACGGCTACCAGAAATTGAGAGCATCTGGAATTCAATCACATATAGAAATTATTTGCTCAATAATTTGCTCAACCTCTTCGCTTCTCAAACACACTTACTATAGAATCATAGAAACTCAGTCTGAGAGAGACATTCAAGGGGCATCAGAGCTGGTATACCTCAAGCTGAGGAGCACCTTTAGCAGACCTACTCTGTCAAGCACAAAGCACTCCATATCTTTGGGAGCCAGGCGTGGTTATGAGGCAACTGTAGCTTACTGAGGTTGGGCACAGGCCAAACAAGGCTCAAAAACATTGGTGTGGTCACCCTTCTGCCATTAGGCAGTATCTGGTAGGCCTGGAATGGTGTACAAACCTGAATTGGCACACAAATTGACACAATACTGAAAATCAAGATAACCAGAATGATATTATTCCATTATTCTAGCACAAACCTGGAATAAACCTGTATTAGAAACGTTATCATAACTTCTGTGGTATTTACATCTATTTTTAAGCCTCATCTTTGTGAGTCCTTGGATTACAAAAGAAACTTGGCTTCCCTTACACAAAAAATAAAAGACTAATTTATAGCTCTGAGTTGCAGACAAAAGCTGGAAAAGACGAATCCCAAGCATTCAAGGATGAAAGGCCAGTAGAAAGACCTCAACTTTTCTCATTAAAAAAAAATATTTGATCGAGTATAAGTCAATTTCTTGAGTTTTGAGTGGTTGAGGCTGGTACTACTGCAAAATGATGTTTAAGAGCAACCTTGTAAATGTTTTGGCTTCAAATGAAGCACAATTTCACATGTGTGATCTTCTATCCAGTTACCTGCGTGTTGAGCAGAAATAGCTGCAATTAAATCATCTGAGTTACCACAAAGTGGGGGAGATCTGAATCAGACCAGCTCATTTGCTTATTCTTAGCTTCTGGCTCACATGCTTTCTTTTCAGAAAGGTACTGATGGGAGACTTGGCTAGTGACAAGTCATGCTCCCGAGGAGCTGTCAATGTCACTCAGCTGGCTGAATCTTTAACTCGTTTTTATCACTATATGCTTGTACAAGGCCATGCCTAAACAACTGTGAATGACACACTCACCTGCTGGGGCAGACACACCAGTACTTGCCATGGTGTTGCTCTGAGAAGTGTTCTTCATCCCATATGCTGCAATGAAGAAATTCGAGAATGAAAGAGATGAAGGATAACAAGGTACCTACACACACCAACCTTGGGCTGCACACCATTTAAAAAATCTTTTCTCATTCAGGGTACCTAGGACAACTCAAACAAGCAAGGGCTTCCCCAGGAAGCAAATCTCTAGTGCTTACATAGGCACTGGGAGCCGTTCCTGCACATGCAAAGCAGAGGAAATGTTCCTCAATATCCCCTCACACCACAGTGCTCCACACAAGAAGATGGTAATGAAGGAGCCTCTGTCAATACCAACTTTCTAATCACTACAGAAAAGGTGGGAGAAGGCAGCACACATTGGTGACCCTCACGATTTCTCTAGGCTTAAATTGTTGCTGACCTGCGGAGGCTGCAGTAGCATTCTGGGTCAGGGTTGAAGAGCTTGGAGACAGGTTGTTTTGAACTCCAAACACTGCAAAGAAACACATTGCAATGGGGGTTATAGGACTCCTGCAGTACAGGTGGTACTCTGGCTAAAACCAAAACAAAATAAACGATAATGACGACCTCTCCCAAGAAATTTCGCCAGCTAGCTGGAGGCATCACAGGCCTAAGTATTTCTGTTCAAAGATCTTCCTTACAAAATGTTTTTTTCCTTATATAATTTTGCTGTATAAGTTATTGTTGGCCCAGGACAATAATGGTGACCATTTTAAAACATTATCTCAAGTTAGGTCGCGAGGCCACTCTCATGGCTGCATGGATATTTCTGCAGGTGAGGCACTTGGGAAAACCATAAATTCAGAAAACTGTCTTGGTCTGACTTAAAAGGGAAATTTAAGGAGTTAACTGCACACAGTATGTGTCAAAGTACTGTCCAGAGAGAAGCAAACGGCTTGGAAGGTGGCACCTGTGGTGCCAGAGTCAGTGTGGCAATATTAGTGCAGTGTACAGACTGCTCTCATACACCCTGCTCTCTCTGCAGGCCCATTAAGAGATCCTGCGTGATGGCACTGTGCTGTGTAAACACAGTGTGTGTAACTGAGAAAGGAAGAGAAGTGGTTCAGTGACGTTGAAGAGAGTCTGCCAGAAGTCATGAGCCAGGTGAAGAAAAGGGAAATTACAGGGAAAACTGACAGAGGAGCAGTGGGTCTTTATTGATTAGGACACGAGTTTATTTTTTAATAAATAAAAAAATTATTAAATTTTTTTTAAATATTAAATTTTTTTTTTTAATTTTAAAAAAATTACCCTGAGTTGTTCTAGGGAAGAAACAGGCTGGCCTAAAAGATCTCTTTCAAAAAACAAATTATTCTCCTTGGAAAATCTCTAGTTTTCCCTGCCTCCCAGATAAAAATAGTCAGGAGCTAACACGAGCTATACAGGGCCAACTCAGAATAAATCCACCATAACCAAAGAATAACTGGGGTGTGCAGACAAGCTGCTGACACTGAGATGAGGAACAGAAGAGAAACAGAGTGATATAGGTATTATTTCATTGTACATGTCTGCCAGGACTATGGTGCAGGGAAAGTGTGAAGGGAAGAAGAGAAAAATCTGACCTGTGGAGGAAGTGCTCAGGCCTGCGTTCAGAGTATGATTGCTGGGAGCCAGGTTATTTGGAACACCAAAAACTGCAAAAAGGGGAAGTGAAATGTTATTACTTCTCTGGAATTAGAAATCCAGCACCCGAAGGTCAGTGGCACAGTCACAGAAATTAAGAGTCAGAGTCACTTGGAAATGCAGTTAGTGAAAATGCACAACAATTGCACAGAGGAAAAATCTTGAAAATTGTGACACCAAAACACTCTTTTACTGAACTGACAAAGGGGGGGGAAAAGCCTACATCAGACAAGTTGCAATCACGAGACAGTGTGAGAAAGCAAAGCTTTTAACAGCATGCTATCATAAAGCTTCCTGTGGTTTCTCTCTCCAGCTGGGAAATGCAGCATCCCTGGCATTTAGACGTGGGCCTTACGAGGTATAAGCACACTCAAGACTTACTGATTACATCTTTAGTGTATGAGGACTGAAGGGTTAGGCCCAGTCATTCTTACAATGCGCCAGGATAATCCAATGTTAACTAGAGTCTAAAACTAGTTTTGATAGGGAATGTGAGCCTGACATCATTGATAAAGCTATCATCAAAGTTTAGCGACAGATCAGGCAGTCAGGACAATAGATTCTCACAAAGAAGGATTTTCAAATTCAGTCAGTGTAGAAGCAGAGAGCACCAAGTTACAGAATACCACAGAAAATTCAAGCATATCCCCTGCCATCTCGATTCTTCCATCATTTTAGTTCTTCTTGCTTGTGCAAAAAAACGCACTGCTGTTGACCCAGTTTCAGTATGGAGTTACATCCTTCAAGCCTGGGCGGTCCAGGGAGCGTACCTGATCCTGTAGAGTGAGACATAGTATTGACCAAGGAAGAGCTGTTATGGTATCCACCAAGGGAAGACCCAGCAGGCAGAGTGGAGGACCACATGTATGACGGGAGGGCGGTATTCAGTATGGTTGTATCGTATGTCCCCGACACTGTAAAAAAACCAAACAAACAGAAGTGGTTTTCAATGAGCCCAGACTTGTGGCCTAGCATGCATTGCAGGTTTACATGGCAAACAACTTCATCTGCCTTAAATTTCAATTACCCTTGTGGAGTCAACACAATGACTCCAGGTTAACATGGTATAACTGATCTCAAGTGCCAGCTGATTACAGCCCACCTGAATTTTAACCAATGGAATAAAGATTGACCTGATAGCATGATCATTCACAAAAGATCTTGAAGAGATTCCATTGCTTGTAGATGTTATGATACCAGAATAAAACACTTTGGTCTGCCATTCTGTTAATAAATCATCCTGGGCCATGGGATATATAACTTTTGCTTCCCACATATGGCTCTGATTGGTTCACTAGTGTATTGGACAAAAATTCCCAGTTTTAGACATGATTTGAGCCATGTGAAACAAAAAAGCTATTGCTTGTTCCCAGATACTGGTGGAGGACAGTGGAGTGAATGTGAATACCACTGCCTCAAGCACTGTGGTGAGACTTATAAATAATAAAAGCTGGTTATAGTATTTTAAGTACCACTTCTATTATTATCAAGTTCTAGTGATCTCTGAACCATGTGGTGTGGCCAATAAATCAAACACTGACCCAAATATTGTTTTCAGTGCTATCTCCATCTTGCTTGGAGATAAGAGATCAAATCACTCTAAGACATGTTTGCTTAGAGCTCTTGTCTCTGCCAGAAGCACCTCTGAATTAAAGCTGGTAGCAGCAGGAACTGGCTTATTTTTATGGAAATTAGACAAGTCACTAGAAAGCTACCCAAGATGGCTCTTGTTAGGGCAACATCTGGACAGCCCTCCAGCATTCTGACCCTTTTTCTGTATTGCCACCACTGTTTGGGACAGAGACCATGTATTCTTACTCAGATGTTCTTAGCAATTGGGTATTTTTATAGCAAATAATGTTTGGAATGGCTTCAGCATTGCTAACCGTCCACTGCCAAGTACCTGACTGAGAGCTCTCGGTAACCATCTTTGTCTCCACCACAGCCTTTTTTGGTATCGGGAGCGTACTTGATGGTGATCGAGTAGGGCTGCAGCTGGCTGATCGACTTCCTTTCAGCAAACGTTTCACATCGTCCAGCTCTGTCCCTGGCAGGAAAAGCAAGCGTCCAGACTCATCCAAAAGCCATTGCTTCATTGATCTGTAATCTTGCCCATTCAGTAGAATTTACCTGTGAGTGTCTGTGAAGTTGTACTTTCTGGGGGTGCCACTTACTTAATGACAAAGCTTCAGGGCCTCATTTCTGGCACTAAGTACAACTACACCTTTGCAAGACCACCATCTAACCCACAGCATGCTTCTTTGTTCAGAAAGAGGAAACAAATGAACATTCTTAACAGGAAAAAAATAATGACATGCTGCTATCTGTCATCATGAAGACTGGGTCCCAGAAACACTGCAGACGTACCCAGAGCAGCAACATTCTCTATCTTATACCTGATCCCCCTGGAATAAAAGCCATGGCACTTACATCTGCCAGAGGGAGATGCACTCTGCAGTCGGACTCGTATTTCGCTCTCTGGGAAGAGAAAAAGCAGATCATGAATATGGAGTGAGATGCATTTGTGCCCTGGGCTAGGAATGAATCTTTAGGCTGAAGTGAATTCCTTCCTTCTTGCTGTCTATGTTCCATCTTGCTGTCTTTCTGCTTGATCTGAGCAGCACTCAGGGACCATGTGAATTGGTTGTAAACTGGTTTGGGTGACTTTTTGTTTTGGGGTCATATTTTGCTACTTTTAGTCCTGGAGAGCTATATTTTCCTTATTGAGGGCCTCTGTAGAAGTCAATAGCATTGTTACTGCCTGACATACTGAAGGCCTAATTATGCAGTCCTCAATCACATTGATATTCCCACTCATCACAATTATTATTATTATTGTCCTTCTGGACAAAAAACGAGAGAGCCAAAAGAAGCTTACTTAATACACAAATTCCCTACTACTTCTTGGGTAAAATTCACACTGTCATATCTACAATGGGCTGTACGATTTAGTCTCTTACAACCTGCTGACTTCTCTTTTGGCTCACTGAATGTAACCAGGCCAGTTTTAAGCCAACATTCTCACCAGGTACTCGATTTTATTACTGACTTTTACTGTCCAGCACAAGAGACTATAGAGTTGACGTGATTTGGCTGGGGCAGGCCTTTAAGCTTGCTACCCACAAGCAAACTGGCCAGCCAGGACACGTGATACATGCTCCTCAAGACAAAATCTGACAGTGCATGCACTATAAAAGAAACACTAGCTTTGGCATTCATGTGGAGAAGCTGATGGATTGGAATTATTTTCTGAAGTAATATGAGAAGCTGGAGCTCATTCTCTGGTGTCTGTTTTATTATGTATGGCCCAGTTCTGCTGGGAGCTCAGGTATGTAGTGTGCTAGAGGAGACTGAAGATCTGAGGTAGCATAATTGGTAACTGTGACACTCTCCAGGAGGAGTGTACAAGAGCACACTTTGATTTATATCCACTGCTAAAATTAACTTGGATAAAGTGACATTACAGTTTCCTCTTCAAGCAACCAGGAACAGATATTACACTCTTACAGAGCAATATAATCCTGCTTTCCCCAATGCTGTTGATAAATTATTAGAAGAGCTGAATGATTTAAATAATGCAGAGCTTTACAGTGATCTGGCTAAACTCCAGCAAGTCCATAATTTCCTCACCATCTCCTTACTACCAGCATGAGATCATTTCAGGGTATGGCCTTATGGTTTGTAAGATAAATTGCAGTACGAGGAACATGAATACAATTACTGTAAATATGTCAGAGATGGTTCACAGAGCATGGATGGACTGAGTTTATGGTACAGAACAGACAAGACAGAAGACTATGTCCTATGCCCCCAGATGTCCAGGTCCCCAAGAAGATCCTCCTTTCTGACACAGTCCAAACCACCATGACCTTCACTACGGCGAATTTTTACACTGAGCTTGTTTAAGCAATTGCTTACAGATAAATGTTTCACATCTACACAATGGTGTAAATCCACGTACCTCATCTGACTGCTCTACACTTAAACTGGTTGATTCCAGCTAAGGAATAGGTCCATTTAACACACCCCAAATCATGCTGAAGAAAACAAAGGAGGCTTCTAAAAGAACAGTATCGCTCACCTCGACTTTGGCTTCTCCCTCTTGTGGAGGCAGATGCTGTGAACAGCAATGAGAGAAAAGCAATATTAGGCTTTACTGTGACATCTCTGAAAATGAACACATGGATCTTGCTCAGAGTGCTCAGATTCAGACAGTAACCTCTTTACTTGGGGCAATTGAACCCTTAGAGTTTTTACCAGGCCCACTTTAGACCATAAGGTATCTTAAAGAATGAGTAGCACCTTTAGCATTTCTGGACCAACTGCTGTTTCTTTTTGTCTACATATATGTTGTTCATAGACGGTGATCTCCCATTTCAACGGGCCAAAAGGAAGCTAACAGGCCTGTTTACCCCACCGACCAAGGCTGGACACTGTGAAACCCTGCCTCCTCTCTGAGCCAGAAAGACAGCCTGATTATATTGTTTCACTATCTGTACTGAGTAAAATCGGCAGCTCAGAGTTTGGACAGGGCAAGCTCATACCTGCTGACAATGATGTTCAGTGTAAATATATCACTTGATAGCCAGTTCATCTTTCCATATAAACATGTTGAAGCCTAGAAAAGAGCTACTGGAAAAGTATATCCAGCAATGGCTCAAAATCCTAATAGTCTGGGCTTTCTTGCTTGGAGCTGTTCTCCTAGCTATAGCGGGGAGGAGGGGAATGTTATGAAGCATCCCATGTCTATGTTCTCCTGTCCACATCCTATGCCATATGGGGAGCATCACAAAAGCATTGAGGGTAACAGATATACGGTATGCACCCTCTCAATATGTATCATCTAGAGATCCTGCTGTCAGCTGTTAATGTAAATCACAAATAACTCCTCCAAAGTCATGGAGCTGCACTGGCTGCCCAATACAGAGGCAGCATAAGTAGAGCAAAACACAGCAATGTGCAAAAAGCCACCATAATCATCAACTCACATGACCTTGCCATAATGTTCAGAGGGACAGCTCTAAAAAGAACATACCAAACTCTTTTCTGGGGAACTCAGGAGAAGAGTTGGCACTGGAGCTCCCTGAAAAGAACAGAAAGGTGTTCATAAATACTTCGCAGAAGATCATTAAAAGCTTTCAAAACATGTCTTCCTGGTAACTGTCTAATCCCAGCGGGTAACAAACATTTCCATTAAAAAAAAAAGCTATTCAGGATTACATGAAAGAGCTGCTAATGTCTTTCAACAAAAATATGCCACAACTCCTTTTATGAATGAGCATACTATAAATAGGACTTAATCATTAAAATGCGTCCCTGATGGCTTATTTCCTATTCTTGTGCTATTTGGGACAATCCTGCATTAATGTGACCTCAGAGTGTACACTACACATTGCCTCCTTTCTATGGCATGTTCTGTGATACCTTCATATGTTGCATGGCGGTTGACGTAGGTTTTTCTTTCAAATGTTGAGCCAGGTGATTTGGTGAGAGTAGAGCTGGGAGACTGGGTTTGTCTGTAGCCGGAGGGTGATGATGATGAATTCAGTCTACCACTTCCACCTATAGGTAAAACAAAATGCCCTCAGCAAATCAAAGATATGCCCTGGATGTACACCCTGGATGCCCTGGGTGCTTTATGCTACTGTCTTCTGAGCTGGACAAATTTGCATTGGTACCTCACAACTAGAGATGGGCAAGAACGACATTTGGGTCTAACTTCAACTGTCATCAGCATTCAGTGCAAAAGAGGAGCATTGGTTACCTTTGTGGTTTCAAAACAAACCTTGTCAATGATATATATGACAGCAGGTTTTGGCCTAATGGAATGAATGAGCCATCTTCCCTGAGCAGGAATAAACCTGGCTCTGGATGGTGCTGGGTTTTGGTTTGGATACAGATCCACCTGTAAACTCAAGTGTTATATGACACAGGCCACAAAAACTGGGAGATTGTTAAGCCAAACTCAAAGTGCTGAAGGATGCAGTTCATGAGATAAGGGAAAGCAGAGATGAGTCCACTTTCCTTCCAAAGCAGCTATCCACACTCTCACTTAGTCATGCCTTAGTCAGTCCATTTCCCAGAGAAGTGATTGAGGTGTGTGTCAGGCCCAAGGCAGTCTGGAGGTTATTAGTGGCTGTTATATTTAGACAGAGGAAAGAATTTCCCTTCCTAATTCACATCAGTGCTGTGGAGAAAGAACTGAGCAGCCATAACTAATGTGTTCATACTCTTGTCTGAAATCTAATGCTGGAGTATGATCACAGTGAAGCAAAAAGGGAGCCCTGTGATAAAGTGCAAGCTATCCACACGGATCAGCAGGATCAGACTGGATATTGCAAAAAGAGCATGCCCTTGTGATCTCAACAGTGTTTTCTTGCCAACTTTCCCCTCTACAAGGACCTGTTTTGTTCTGTAACTTTTTCATTTAATTCAGCAGAAAGAAGTACTGTGACAAGTAGGCCTCTGTTGGAGGCATTTTGCAAGCAGAGTGGGAAAGCAGAGATTAGAAAATGCTCTGTGAAACTTCAAGAACTCATTATCTCTGAAGTTCAGATTCTTTTCTCTTCCTCCACACACTGAAAAGAAATAACAAGGAAGACTCTGCAATCCTGCAGAGTAGTCTGAGTTTGCAGGGCTGGGTTCAGTTCTCAGACTGGTGCCAGTCCAGACAATTAGACCGACATCTTCACTGGAGTTACTTCACATCTGCCCTAAGGCAAAGTGATTCCACACTCTGCCCTTTAATTGGTATGGAGGTGTCTGTCAGATCTATTGGGTATGGCTACTTCTCCTGTTGAGCTTCCAAACTGCACTTCACTCCCTTTGGTTTGTCAGCTCTTTTGGAGCATGGGGAATGTTTTCTACAAGGATAGTTACACTGTCTGTCCCACTGGGGACAGAGAGAGGGGTGTGCCAGAAACCTGGCTAGGAAGCTTATTCTTCAGAAACCTTTGCTACGACAATCTAACAGCTGGGCAAAGGATGCTGTTAGAGAAGAAACCTGGTTTTATGGAGTAGACAGCATATACTGATTTAGCACGTCCAGAAAATCTGGCAGACTGTTCAAAGTGCTAAAGCCATGGACACACATACACAAGAAAGTATTTTCTGGGAAATTCTGTAATAGTATTCTACCCTAAGCAAGATCAACAAAAAGATTAATCAAAACTGTCTTTTGAACAAAAATGGTCAGAAAGACTGTGATTTGGAAATCCTGAGAGAAGGGAAATTTGGTTTCCAAATGACTTCTTAACAACAGTGGGAATGGCATTTTTTGTTGTTCTCCTGAGATCAAGTCTTCCCTGTGGAAAATGGGCATTTTTCCATTTACTCACCCATCCTCACACCCAACTTTAGGGAAGGAATATCTTCACTTTGAGTATTTGCCACTTCTACTTTCATAAACCCTATTTTCCTTACCTCTGGCTCATCCTACTTCCCTGCCCTGAATCTCTCCTCAGACCATTTATCCTGCCTTTGCTCCCTGTTTCCTCACTGTGYAATGTCTTCATTGCTTACTTGCAGTCACATAGCTGCTGCCATGGGTGTAAGACCTCTTTTCCACTCCGCTCCCTCCAGTGTGGGATGATGTTTTGAACCCACTGCTGCTCCCTCCTTCTGGAAGAGATAAGCACAAAATGAGACATTCTTTCAGGGTAAAAGATGAGAAGAGCAAGGACACTGCAAGACTGTCCTCACACTCAATTACAAGTATAGCTTCATGTTTGGCGAGATATCAGAATTGCAGAGAAATGTCTTGGCAGAGCAGATAAGCATTCACACTGCAGTCCCAGCAGGTCTGTATTCAAGTTTTGCTCCGTACATGGACTGAAGTATACTCCTGTTAACCCTCATCATAAATGAGATGATAGTGCAATTCCTTTCCAACCCAGCTGCAGCAAGCTAATCAAGAATACGGTGGTATAAAGAGCATGGAGGATTTTTCCCTACTTGGTACTTTACTTCCCTACAGAGGTAGAAATCACCTGTGACATCTGATATTACCCATAAAGATTCACTCACTGTTGTCAACTGGGTAAGATGACAGGGGAATACACTGCAGCCCCAGCAGTGGAGGCTGCAGACCCATCACTTTTGACCCTTGTTCCCAAGAGACAGTCACCAATGGAGACCCTATATCTGGGCTTAAGCCCTTGGAGGGTCTGGTCTACCAGTCTTAGTGGACTGTGTGGCTTTGTTTCTGACAATACCCAGACAGCTCCCCACATACTGCTCCTTCTCTCCACTAACAAGTATTTTGGGAGAGGCATTTCTGAAAACAGCTTCTCTTTGGGCGCAAGTCTTTCTGCACCGAGACCTGCTGCGCCCAGGGATTTATGGAAATAATGCAGTCAAATAGCATGGAGGGGCATAGAACACTGAGAGAAGTAATGTAATGACTGACGATTACTTACTGGGTGGTAAGGACGTCAGTCTTGTGGTTACAGTCTCTGTAATAACTGAGGAAAGAAAAGGGTGCAGGAGTAATGGCATGTTAATATAGCCAAACAAGATCAATGTTCTACTTAATTTCCATGGAAGAGCATGAGTCATTCAAAGAAGATGGACTCATTTAAAGAAAAGTCCCTGAAGACCACACTGCCTGGGGGCTGCAGACTCATTATCACACAATGCTGTGTGTTTGTTTGCAGGCCTTTCTAACTCTACATTAACTAAGGACATCACTGCCATGAAAGACTTTTTTTCTTTACAAGATCCCTGTAAAACATGGAACTATTATTATTTCTGGGCACTTCTGAACCACAGCCATTGCTGTAACACCAAAGCCCATGGTCAGACCCCTTACTAGCTTCCTACTAACTAATTCCCATAATGCCAGCAGGAAACATATCCTCTGTTTTACACAAAGCCAAAAAAGATCTCTAAAGAACATTTTCTAGACCATGCAGGGCATTGATATCAGAGGTAGGAGGGGAATCCAAATGTCTGCACTACTGGCTAGAAATGCTACCACAGGGCAATCATCTGTGACAATCTGGTCATGCATGCTACATGTCTCTAAATGTCTGACCTTGGCCCATTCTATTCCTTATTCTGACTTCAACAGAGAGACCAGGGACAGGTGCAGAATTTAGTTCCGGACCTCTGGTCAGCATCCAATCCCTTACAAAACTGGGAATCTGCTTCTGGGATTTTTGGTGTGTGACATAAAAATAAAAAATGTTCTCCTTACGTCTTTCAGTAACTTCTGATCCATCCTGCCTCGTTTTCTTTGTTACAGAGTCCATATCATTGCCACCTGCAGGGAAAGCAAGAGAGACTGCACTCAGAGCTCTGTGAATAGTAGGAGATGACAACAGCTCCCCACAAGTCCCACCACTTTTCTCCTTTCAGCTGGGGACTAGACTGCCTAGAAGACATCTATGCCAGGGAGTTTACAGTGCCCTTCCAGAGCCATGTGAATATTACTAATAGACCAGCACCACTTGCCTACAAAACTGGATGCTGCACAATGCAGCATAGCTGAAACAGCAGGAGGGTTTGTAAAGCCAACAGGTGAGATAGGGGCAATTGCAGCAAATCCATTCAGCGCTGGAGAAGTTTAGACCTGGATTTATACCTAGACTTTGTGGCACTACACTATGGTCTCCAGTTGTGCCCCTATAAAGGCTTGATCAAAACCACAGGATCCAAACGCCACTCCCACCCATCTGCTCCTGGCAGGACTCAACAGTACAGGATTAGAAATGCAGGCAGTTGCAGGAGCAAGCTACCTACACCATGCCAGTACTGCCAGAAAAATCTAAGCAGAGGTACCGTTGCACTGTTGCACTGTTGATAGTAAGATTGTGCATTCTCAGGGTACATTGATGCTAAAGCCACAGCACTGACTTTAGTGAAGCAGAAAACCAGTGGCGGTACCTTTAAACTAGCTGGTTTTGGCAGCAAGGAACTTAAGGTAGAAAGTGCTTTATCTTGCTTTACAGGCAGAGCAGAGACGATTTGGAGGCCCTGTCTGCGGCTTTGGAATCTGATCTAATTTAACACCAGCTCAGGTCAGTCTACACAGTATTGGAATCACTGCTGTGAATGCTGTGTGTACTCTTCTTCATGACTTGGATCCCTCTCTAGTCAAAATTACAGTCTCTAGCAGAGGTATGACTGTCTGCCAAGGCAGGAATACCACAAAGAAGTGTTGTGATTGTGGAAAAGAAACATCAGCTAGAAGAGAAAACACTTCTGTCAGAACGAAATATACAGTTGCTCACTCCCAGTCTCTCTAAGATAACATTTCATCTTATGCAGCTGCAAACAATGAGAAGGAAGAGATTTTAATTTGCACACAAGGTGATAATAGGCCAAAACTCTCCACGGCATTTGAAGACTCCTTCTTAAAACTGAAGGCCCAGCTGTACCAAAAACTACACACTTAACAGGCTGAGTCTAAAAAAAAGCTTTGGGCAAAATTCCTTCCAAGTTTTAGAGCCCAGCTTGAAGCAGAACCCAAGACTGTGCCCTCCAACTCAGTTACCATTTGAGTTTGATCCTCATGATTCCACTTACCCTTCTGCAAAGTGTCTACAAAGTAGCCCCCTTGCTGTTACGCTTGTACTGTCCATGCATAAATGACACAAGGCAAGATGCAGCAGAGAATCTGCAGGAATATCTGAAGTTCAGATTCAGTTCTGTCTTTGAGCAGCTCCCACTATTCCCAGAAATGGACAGGAACAATTTGAGTGTAGAAGGCACACTACCAGTCAAGCCACTTTAGCTTCCTATCACAGACTCAGCTGAACTTTGCAGAGAACACCCACAGTGCCCACAGCCCTCATTCTCTGCAACTCAGACCCTGAGCTGGACTAAGCAGCCCTGTACATGGGGCCTGAGGCCACATCCAAGTCCTTACACAACCTTGGCAGCACGATACTACCCGAGCCTCACAGTGCTTGCTAACACTGAGGGTTTCCAAGGGATTACTCAGGGCACTGATTCCAAGACATATGCAAGACTGGAACTACATGTGTTAAGAGAGTTCCTGCTCCAGCAGGATGACAGTCCTCTGCAATGGAAGGGTTCCTGGTCATTCACTCCAAAGAAAGGCTTTTTTTTTTCTCTGCTACTCTTCCTTATTGCATCAACAGTAGAAGCATCTTGCAAGCTCCTTCCCTAAAAAGAGATGATGGAAGCTGTTGTCTAGATGTCCGCACTGTTGGCTTTGCCAGTGTTTTTGGTAGGGAACGTAGCTTTACATTTGGAAACTGCTTTCCTACTGCTTTGTAGCCCCAGAATTCCATTTCCTTTCTGCTATTGGGAAACAGTGCTGGTTATGGATGCTGGAAGAGGCCAGCACCACCGTGGAGTGAACGCATCTTCTGCATCTTTGCCTTCCCTTGAGAAAAGGGAATATCTTGCTCTGATACCAATCCGAAAAAAAGTAACAATAGGTTAAACCACATCTTTGGAGCCACACATGCCACAGCCCAGCCTTAGCACATGATGTATTTTGTTGCATGTGTGTTTACCATGTTAATGCAAAAGCCAGCCCAGGCTCCAGCAGGCTGACTGAGCTGGATTTCCATTATCTGCCAGGACTGACTCATTTTACCAGCTCCTATTTGGATTCATAGCTGTGGGCTATGTCTATGGCAAAGCAATAGCGCTGTTGAATCAGAGAAGCCACCTGCAATTATCTCTGAGCAACAAGCAGGAACTTGTGAAGTGGGATCACTCTCAAACAGTGCAGGCAGTGTAAAACAGGGCAACCCTACGGCCGCTTTAACGTAAGCTCAGGAGTTGTAGTGCGCTTGCGGCACCCATAAAAACAGGGAACTTGCAGACCTTTATGGCACTAGGAACCAGGAGAGGTCTAGCACCGCCAGACTTGTGCACACTGCTTCCTCTCTGTATAGCACTGAAAAGCAGGATAGTAATAGCTGCCCAGCTTTGCAAGGCACGCTTAGATCTGTGCTTTCCATGTAAGTAAGCCCAACACTGCAGTATGCCTCCTGTTCCACCTGACTGCAGTGCAGCACACTGGCAAGGATGCTAAGCCAGTCTGAGATAGGACATTCAAACCCCTCTTATTATTTTAGAAGTTAGGTATTGTGTGCAATGGTAATAAAGTTTATTACAGACATTTTTCAAAGGGGAGGGGAATAGCCACAAAGACATATTTTAATGGAAAAATGAAAGCAGGCACGTTTCAGATTCTTTTACTCCTCCACAATGTCCTTCCAGTTTTCATGTCAGAACGCTGTTACAATCTCACAGCACATCCTTTCAACTCTCTTCTCCCTCCATTAATAAGGATCCTGCTGTGAGACAGTCCATTAGGAGAAAGAGGCACCAGCAGGTGCTGAGATTAATAATATTTAATGTCAGTGGAACCCTTTGATCACGAATACTCTGAGACTCAGTAGATGCCTCCAAACCATGTCCCTGACTACGTTAAAAGCAAATGCCATGGCTCCCATTATATCAAAAGTCTCTGAGGGTGCCCCTTCCTCTTAATCAAGCCTTTCAGGTGCCACTGTCCTGGGACTAGTAGAACTGGTTCAAAAATGGCCCCTTATCTCTCTTTTACCCCACAGTCTAGGAATCTGACCTTCCCATTCTGCTTTAAAAGCTCTTTCTTTCCAGTTATTCTACCAAAACCAACACAGTCAGAATTGAATCAAACAAATCATGCTTCCAAATTTGCTCATTTTGTAGACTCACTGAAATGATGCTAATGCCAGGAAAGCAGGTTAGATGCCCAACCAAAGCCTGGACGTGCTGTAGGAACCAAATTCCGCTCTGCCCACAACCTGTCCTGGCTTCTTTGACACCGATATGTGCTCATTTCCCAGACCACAAGCAGGATCACTGCCCAGACTTCACTCCACACTGCCAGGTGCCTTCCTTTCAAAAACGTGCCCTCACTGTGCCTACTTAATTGTCCTACCCAAAGAGAAACAGGCCAAAGCAAGGCCATTCTGACCTGCACAAGCTTTTCGCCTCTGGCACAGAAAGGGAGACAAACAATCTGGTATTATACAAAAAATGTTTGCAGAACAGGAAAGTGCTGCTGTCACCATTCACAGATGAAGAAACTAGTCACAGAAGGACAAGCAACCTCCCTGACGTCACTCTACAAGTCAGTCCAAAAACAGGAAAAGAAGACAGGTCTTTTACCTTATGCCACTGTGTTAAAATTGCTAGACCTGCTGCAGAAAGGATTCAAACATTCTAAAATCAGACTTTTCTGACTTGTTTTGACAAAGCTTCAAAAACACCTTGCAGTACCTCCTAATCTTTTATGACAAAAATGTGGCCCAAAGTCCATAATCAATGAGTCGCTGCTGATAAATAAACCCACCTGTCCGAGACAAAGCACAGCTTGTCCGTGGCAACACAAACTTTCTCTCAGCAGCAGTTCCAGGCATTCTCAGGACTAGACATCGATTCCTTAATATTACACCCTGCACCCACCATCTGAAGCTTCAATTTACAATCATTATTCCTCCAGCACATTTCAGATCTGCTCAGTTTTAAAAACAGCCAAAGATGATCTGCATTTCACCATGCTGGTACCCTTACAGAACAGAGAACATTCAGCTAAACTTTATCTATTTGCACGGTAGTTTCACAAAATGCATTAAAAATGTACCCAAAGCTTGGCTTCACATTTCTTATCTCCCAGCAGGTATAATCCTTTCACCTGATACTCATTTTAAAAGAGATCTATTCACTGACAAACACAAAACCAAAATGACCCAGCTCTTGCACAATCTTATTTTTACATTGCGTTCCCCACAGAAAAATATAACACCTCCTCTATTTTGCCTGAGAATACAGCCTTGTTCTGCAAGGAATCTGGAAGAGAGAAAATACAGGACACTTTTTTCTTCTTTTTTTTTTAGTAATGTAACTTACCTGGAGTGCTTTGGTTACTGAACTGAAAATCCGTTTCCTTTCTACCAAAATTTGCCACCTACACTTTATATCATGTCCTTCCAAAGGTGTGTGGAACCTGAGTGATCATCCAAAAATGTTCACCTCTTCTTTATTTAATCTGTCTTATTCCCGCCCTTCTTCTGCTTTTCTATTCCCGTGCTCTTAAACAAGTCCCAACAGAGGCGTGTTGTGGTTTCCTGCCTCACCCTACCTTTCCAATTATCTGACACTCACTGGAAAAAAAGATCTGCCTCCAGGAATCAAACTTTATTGAAGGTAAAAATGCTCCTACCTATTTGCTCAGGTAGATTAACTATTTAGATGCCAGACAGACAAAGGTGTGAAGGCTTATGTCAGGGAAAATGAACTGTTATGGCAGTGCTTTCTGATACATGATCTGAGATCTGTTTTGGCATTTTCTTACAGAAAGTTGCACAGCACCTGCTGATGTCTCTGCAAAGTTGGCTGCAAGCTAAGCATATTTTGCTGCTTGCAATACAAGGGGCTAAACTCCCAGCTAGTACAAACTGGCTCAAAACTGCTTAAGTCAGTGGTCTGAACTGCCTTGCCAACTCCATAGATTTTTATGCTCTATTCAGAAGGCAGCACTATTAATAAATAAAAATACACCAAACTGAGTAAGGAACAAAATTTCTTCCATGTATACCACCTACAGACTTCTCACTGAATAGGAACTGGAGTAGAAGAGCAGCCATGGAGGGTCAAAGCAAAACTCCATCTAGCTCACGACCCTGTCTTCCACCATGGCACATTTTAACAGCCCTGGGAAGACTATGTGAACAGGACAAGCGTATGCAGGTATTTTCCTGGTGTACACTGGAGACTTCCTGAGTCAAAAGCAGCAGCATTGCAGTCAATCCTTGATGGATATTTTCCATTAATTTGTCCAATTAGTTTTTGAATCTGTACAACATTTTAGTATGTACAGTGTCCTACAGCAAAGATTTTTACAGCTTAACTATACTGTGTAAATATTTTTCCTCCTACTCAACATGACAGTGTCATTCGGCACCCTGTGCTTTATAAGAATCAGAATTCACCTTGGCTTCTCTAACCCTACACAGATTTTGACAGATTCGTACCACTGAGTGGGAAAGAACTTGATGCTTCATGCGTATTTTTGCACAGACCTTTCGAGGGATTGTAGCTGCTTACTGTCAAGATCGCACTCTGTTCTTTTAAGTTCCATACTGGAAATTTCCAAAGGTGTGTAGGGACATGGCTGCTATATAGCACTACAGTCCCACTCCAAAGGTTATGCCCCCTGTTTGTTGATAGGGATCAAGACTTCTTCAGAATTCATCAATGCATCTCCTAAATCCCAGAGCTTGTATTTATACTTATCTTTAGTCAGACAGATATTTATGAAGCATAATTTCCTCCCTGCATGTAGGAAGTATCCATGACTCTACCTTCTGAACACTAATCAAAGGACATTTAGTTGTCTAAACAAGCTGCATGTGGTAATTAAGTCATTAAGAGGTGCAGAGCTCAGCCTGGGACCTGGCTAAACTGCACTTGGCTTAAGCCTTGACCAAAAGGATAAAAGTGGCTTTAGCTTTTTGAACTTCACACTCTTTGAACATGACACATTACTGTCCCTCTTATTATCAACTTCACTTTAAACCTGCACTTTGGTCATCTCATTTTACATCTGCTTCCAGCACAATCCACAGTACATCCTTCAGACATACCCTGGCTGCTCACAGACATAAGTTGTTCAAGAAAAGACAGCACTGAATGCACTGGGCTATTCTAGCTCTGTAAGACCCACCAATATGAGAGAGACTCACTGGAACAGCACACAGACTTCACTGGAGCAAGAGATGGGACCTCATATTTTAAGATAATGTCCTCAGGACTGGATAAATTTTCTCCCTCCTTTACCTTTGTCTACCAGTTTTCTTTATATGTATATAAACAAAAGGTAGCCATCACAATTTTGATAAAATAAGAAAATTACGGTATTTTAATCCCTGCAATGTTGTCAGTGACAAAGATACTGGTTTAAAGTTTCTTGAGAACAAAGTGTTCATGTAATGTCTCTTCATGAGTCATTTTGCCAATTTCTTACTGGAAAGAAAAAGAAGGTGGTGGTGGGGTATGACATGGAGGTGCCTTAAAAGGAAACTGAAAATAAATCACATCTTCAGAACCACTGACTCTGCATTTAAAAGAGGAAATTTAGGTGAAGATGAAGATGAGGATGCTGCCAGATGAAACACACTGATTAGTTCACTCAGGTTCCTAATGGGCAAGTGTCAACATCAAGGACATAATTTAGGTCCTGAGCTTTTACTGAAGTCAGTGATTGCCTCAGGTATTCGGAGCCACTGAAAGTCAGGTGTCTAGCTGGCACAGTGCAGTGAACAGCAGCAGACCTAGCTTCAGGTCGTCAGCTGCCACTTCTGCAGTAACAGTGGTGGTGGACTGGTGGTTAGTTAGAGCAGGAGAGGCAGCTTGAGCTCCTCTTGGAGGTAACAATCGCCATCCTCCCATTCCCCCATCTGTCCAGCTCAATTTTGCTTGTAGAAGGTGAAGTCTGTAGATATGGAGTCACACCGCTGCTAGGTGTACCTGGGAATGTTCTACAGAAAGCAGCAGAGTTTGCTGCTTTCCCTGTTCCCAGCACAAGAAGAAGCTGCACAGACTTTGAGCTTTCAATCAATGCCTCAGTCTGGCAGCTATAGAGATCAAATCACAGTTGAAGACAGCACCATTTTCTTTGGTGAAAGATGCTCCAAAAGTTGACAGCAGCTGATGCTGGCACTGAAAAAGTTGAGAAGATGAGGCAGAACTCTACACTGCACATTCACTGCACCTGGAAGGGGGCTGTGCTACAGCACATCTGAATCGCTTCTCACTCTGGAAGGGGAGCCCAAAAATAGAGAGTCTCAAAGCTGAACCAGCTGGTATTGTCATGGCCATCTTCTAGCAGCTTAAGGTGTGTTCATGGTTTAGAAACAGCCAAGTGATGATAACTTATTTTCTTCAACTTCAAAGGGAGCTGTAGAGCACAGGATAAGGTGTACATTGCTCTGATAATTCTGTCCCGATTGACACATAAATTACATGGCTAGTGAATCAGCCAAGAAGCTGATTGGAATAGTGCAGGCCCACACAAGGATGGTTTGCACAGGGAAGAAGAAACCACACCTATTTCTGGGTAGCAACTGCAGTTCCCTCTGTGCCTTGGTTTTACAGAATGGAGCTGGGCAGCTACTGAATCAACCAGAGCCTCCTGAGTCACCCCCTTGAGTCAATGCCCTGAGTCCATGGTTTGCACATCAATTGAGAAACTCACCGTGAGTAACCTCAGGCATGAATAAAAGCCTTGTGGGGAACTGATCAGTGCTTTTGGGGTGCCGGGAGGTGAGTAATGTCAGGATGCAAAAAACCATTGCTAAATCAATCTCCCAGGTCCCAAGAGACTTCAGTGATCAAGAGAAGATGTCTTGGCTGTTTGTACTCATTAATATAAAAGCTGTACAGCTAAGGACTGCTTTTCCTCTCTCCTTCTGAGTTTATATAGCATTCCACGCAATGGGAGGCTCGCTACAGCTTCTAAGGTTTATCACAGTGCAAATAATAAAAAGCAATAATTATAATAAAGCTATATATGCATATGGAGCATTATAAAACACTGATCCTTAACAGTGCAGGACAAACTGAATTGTACCGGTCCAGAGAGGAAAGCCTAGGCTGTTCTGGTGGGGGACAGAGACTGGGAGGAGGAGGCTGAAGACTTGGGCTTGCTGCTTTTACTATTACCATGTAGACAGGAGGAGTGGGACTCTTCAGCAGCTGTAGACAGCTGTCTACCTCTGCTCAGAGACAAGCCTGTACAGACACTAGGACCCTGATGTCATCTTGGTGCTCTGCAATACAACTGCCTAAAAGTTACTAGCAAGCAGCCCTGGTCCAAGGGCTGGGGATGGACGTGTGCATTGCCTTGTGTGTCTGGAACTGCTCCTGATAATGTAAGCTTTGGTGACAGACAGATCCAAACAAAACACACCTGTGACCTCTTAAAGTCCCCCTGTCCTCCATGCAGCTTTTTATGCGCATTGATGCTTAGGCACATTTTACATCTTGGTACAGGTCAGGACAGCAGGAGCTGGCTGGCAGAGCCAGGAGCTATCACCCACGTCAGACTACCTCTAATGGCATCAAGGCTGGGATGTTAACAGACCTGTTTGCAAAGGTGACCTGCTGTCATCTCTACCTCTATCTCTCCCCCTCTCTCTTCCCTAACCCATGGCAATTAGGGAGCTACCCTGCTGCCCAGCAAGCCACAGCACCTGCCAGGGACCACAGATGGTCCTGATCACTGCCGCTCTGAGGGGTATTGCTGTGAGTTTAAACTAAGTAACTTTCATCCATAAGACTCCTGTCCTTCCCAGTGCTGGCATGATGAATAATCCCTTTCACTTTGTCCTCTAGGTAAGAGTTGCCTGCAACACATGCTGCATACAGTGGCAGAGTTACGAGCTGGACTGAGTCTCTTGTTCGATGCCGCTAGTTACTCACAATCAGCCCACTGCCCAGTCTGCTTGGGCAAAGATGAAGGAAACCCGTCCTTGAGTATTTTATTTAAGAGAATGCAAAGTTTGATCCACAGGATCAAATAATTTCCCTAGCTTTTAGAAAATTACTGACTGTTTGCAAGCCCACCTGTGAACCCATAAAACAGTTTTAGCACCAGTGTCTTTCAGACAAAAAGTATGCACCAGAAAATGCATTATTTGCTAACCTCACACATCAAATGTTTCAGGCAGCCAGGCAGCAAAGGGACACAACCAATGCCAGATGACCTGGCTGTGGTGCTGCCAATATAAATAATGGAGAAAAGTCAAAGCAAACTGTTTACAAAGAACTGGCAGCATGCAAAAAAAGCCCTTCTGGCAGCCCCAAAGAAAACAAAATTTAATTTGTGAATTGCTCACCAGCCATATCCATGGTCGAAATTCCAAGCAATTAGTATTTCAAACAAACAATTCAACCAGTTCTACCTGCTGCCAGTCCAAAGCCTGCAAGTTTAAGCACCATTACAAAAAGCAACACGGGGAGAATTGCAGTGCAGCAGTGCATACAGGACAAAAGCTGGAGACAACACTTATCTTGGAGATCTGCCTCAGAAAATGATGAGTGTTGGCAAATAAGCCTGATTTCTGTCTGTCATCTTGACAGAAAATTCAAAACACACATTGGCAAAAAAAACCTCATGGAAAATCTGCTGGGCTCAACTACAGCTTGCAGCAACTCACCTTCTATACAGAGAGAGGGATTCTTGTTAGCAGGACGGGAAATTCATGGGAGGGTGACTGAAGGGTCTCTCAGAGCAGTTTTCTTTTGCTCTCCCCTTCTCCAGCTCTATACATTCCTGCCCTGCAAGTCCTTTTCTCTAAGTTTCAAAGGGTCATTTTTGGATCAAGGATTATTTCAGAGCCCAGAGAGGATTTTCAGGAGATTTTAGGAACAGAAGTGCCACTGATGCTCTGTTACTCAGGTGAGTTTGTACATAGTGCAAGAACATCTCCTGAAAGTACCTGGGCATAGAGAATGAAATTAAACACACGATTATGCATAAAGCCCATAGCTCATACCCAGCCCAAGGAACCTGGCCAAGCACTGGGAATCACTGCAGGGGCAGTAAGTGAAGAAAGCACAAGAACTGTTGCTGCAGGGACAGCTGAACTGCAACAGTCTGTTTGTGGTACATCCCCAAGCTCTCTAGCCATATCTATATTGTCAAGATCTAACTTTGCTTTCATAATAATTTCCTCATTATCCACATTGTTTACACACAAGCTTGTGCTAAGAGAGAGCATTAGCCTGAGCTCCACAGCAGGTTGGGGGCAGGCCCAGAGCATCAGCAGCGGCCAACACTCCTTTGCTCAGGCAGTCCAGATTGATCTAGCATGCACAGTTAAATATAAGCAGGTGTCACTGGTTTTCACATATCCCAAAAGGCCTAGCAGCCATCCCTAGAAGGTTTTCTCACCAATAAGCAAGGGATTTTGCAGTGTATCTTCTCCAGAACTTGGCTTGTCCTAAATGCTGTGTTGACACAATGAACTCAAACTACTGGTTTCCTAGGCCAAGACAAAAYCAAGTATGTGGAGCGAAAGTCAATGACAACAGATGTGGCAGGTTTATACCCACTCTTGAGGTGGTGCTTGCAGTGTTCATAGATCCTCTATGGCCCTGCCASGCGCAAGAGAAACAGAGCTCCTGATTCTGAGTGGGGGATCCCCAGCACCAGAAGCAAGCACAATGAGCACATCTTCTAACAAATGTATCAATGATACAGCTTTGCAGCTCACCAAGAGAACATGCTTCAATTATCAGGGATTCTGATTTAGCACAGAAGCAAGTGATCAMCCAGGGAAAAAAAAGAATTGAGGTATAAGGAGATTTTAAATGCGTATTCAATATGTTAATTTTTCTGGTTTGTAATTTGGAGCCCATTGTGGATGAAGTACATTTCACTCACCAACCACAGATTTTCTGACTGTGGTAAGTAAAATAAGCATATTGCCAAATGATTTTAGTCTACAATGGAGGGATTTTCCTCTCCCTTTAAAAATCTTTAGAAGTCTGCAAGTTGAAAAAGGCTGGRAACTATTGTATCAGATCAGAGAAAATATGTTAAAAGCACAGAACATGAAGCACAACAAGGTATACTATGTATGGTTTGATCCCTTTTGCAGAGATCTTTCCTAGCACGTGGAAATTACCTAGCAATTTGGATTCAGGGTAGAAAGTAAATGATGATTCAAACTCAGTCTACTTTATTAACACAGATCTTTACCGTGCCCCACCTATATGGCATGCCAGTCTGCCACTTCRGGAAACATAAAAGCATTAAAAAAAAATAGCCAGATCAAGTTTTTGAGCTTTTCAGATTTTATGTTTGCACACAGTAGGCTTTTTGCTGTCCCTGGATGGCATGTCTGCATTTGTCGGTGTGTCTGTGCACATGTGTATGTTGATCATGAAACTGTCTTTGCTGTAAGTTTCAATTAGAAAACAAAAGGACATTGAATATAATGGGCCAAACCTGGTGTTGTACTCCAGCAACACTATTGCACATTTTGTGTGGCTTAAAGAGGGATGGGTTTTTCCTCAAGAGTATATGGCAGTTAGGAGAAGGGGAAAAGACAGATCCAGAACCAGGATAATCTCTCCATTGTTTACAATAGAGGAAATAAATGATGGCACAAAATCATTAGCTCACTGAAAATTCTCCATCAATTTTGTTTTTCACACCACTTTTATAGAAAAGTTTACAAGAAAAAAATATTTTTGTTGCCAACAGAGTTTGAAAATGACAAAAAGTGGAAAATTTCATTTTGTTCCTTTCCTCTTTTTTTCCAGGGCAATAAGAGGAATCACTGCAAATACAGGTTTTCCCAAAGCAAATGGTTTTAAAAAAATAAATTCAAAGCTTTTTAGAACATTTGTCAACATTTCTTTTTGATTTTTGTAATTTGAAATGACAATCCCTCCCACTAAGAATTAAACAAAGAAAACCATGCATTTCTTCAAAAAAAGTTTGCTTAAATAGATCCCATTTGTGAACCCTCTTTGCTAACTTTTTCAAGCTGCAGTCTGGTTCTAGGCAGAACGTGAAGAAAGTCACTGCTAAATGAGGCTGGTACAATCTAAATTCAGCAATTATAAGACAAGCATAAGACAGATGATTTTTCAGATCTGAACGGTGGTAACACTTGGACATTGTTCGCACATAACATTTTTCTGGGATCATTCTTTACTATAAAGGGGGGGTGAAAGCACAAAGCTTTTATATCCATATTACCACTCCTTTAACAGGCAAATAAAAACATTTTAAAAACACACATTTCACATACAATCACGAGGCTTGATTTTTCACTCAGTTCTGCCAGGTTTACATAGCTGAGATTCAAGAGTAGTAACTCGTCTGAGTTTCTATCTTCGTATTTGAACTCTCCTGAGATCAAATGATGTAGCAGATACTGTCTGGCACTACATTAATACTGATGGGGTAAGAGTCTCCCCTTACTTTGAAATCCGTGTCAAACTGAAATCAAGGCATTTTGATTTTTTGCGGAGAAGCAAGAGAAGGCCAGCCCAGTGGTGAATATATTCACTTGGAGTATGCAAACACCCGTATAGTGATTTAAACCTGTGATTTTCACATTGTTCTCTCTAACCCTGTGATCAGTCAGTCTGTTCTGGTCTGAAGGGGCTTTCAGAAAATGTTTCCTTTAGAATAATATGATTTCTGGGGGAATTGTCAAGTTTAGGTAGCAATGTTTCTGAGGTGAAAAAAAGTGGTTTTGTACAAACCTGTTAGAACAGCTGTGTTCTGTATATCCTGGGAAGTTCTGGCTATCCCTCAGGCCCATGCATGATGAAGACTGAGGCCATTCAGCAAATTTCCTGAGTCAGACTTTGAATGGAAGACTACAGAATTCTACAAGATTTCTGTTCCAGAGATGGTCCCTGTCAACTTATACAGCAACATGACGCTTCTGCTTCTTTGCTAGGAAGGTACTTCCTGGGATTAGGCTCTCAAGCATTTCAGGGTGGTGCTCACTTTTCACTGCCAAAGTAAACAACAGAGTGAAAAGTCCCTGCTGGGCTACTAAGGCGTTCCCTCTAAGGGAACATGTTCCATTGTGAGCCCTGTTTACTGCCACTGATCATCAGAGATTTATCATGGATTGGCATTTATTGCAGTAAAGATCAGTGTTATTATCAGGGATGGGCATTTCAGCCTACATCAGCTTTCTGTTCTCCTGGCTGCTTCACAACCATAAATCAGTTTCCAAACATGCCTATCAGTATTGGAAAAGAGTTTAAATCAAGAGACTGGTTTCCATTAGTGTGAAGCTGGATTGTGCTTGTTTCTGTTGCATTTGTTTAGATCTGGATTAACACCACGCACTATAAAGGAGCAATCTGGATCTTATTTGGGTTCTGAAGGCATCATCATACCACTTGCTATAACTGCTTGTGGCAAGAAGGCGTGTGAAACTGATTTTATTCCTATTTCTACTCTACTTATTTGCTGAACTTGTCCTCAGGAAGGCTTGAATCGTTCTTCCTGGCTGCTGTCATGCTGCACCTGCTTTTCCTGGGGCACGCAGCCTCACCTTCCATGTGCAGGCTTGCAAAGCCCCAATTTAAATGGCACTCCTTTATTAGAAGATACATTCCAGAGGCATAAAATATTATTATCCAATATACATGGCTAGAAGACTGCTGATCTCCTGCAGGACTGCGAGCACAAGATGGGACATGAGACTCTTGGTAAAATCACTCTCCAGAACGCACCTCACGTGGCAGCTGGAAGTTTCGTGCATGTTCTCAGTACTGAGGTTGGAGACCCTTCTCTCTAACACTGTAAAAATTACTGAAGTAAAGAATGAGTTAACCTCATTGAGAGCTAGTAACACTTCTTCAGAGTTGTCCCTTCTTTGGAAACATTCTCTTACATTACTGAATTATGCCTCCATCACTTTTTTCTCTCTTCCCTTCTTCAAGAACTGCTAAGTATCCTCTTCAAGACAGAGATATGAACTGTCCTCTTTCTACTCCTTTCACAAATTTTCCTCGTCTTCTCTTTTTAGCAATGAGCTATGGAAATTTATTAATTCCTAAGTTTTGTGGTCATAGGAGGGAAGGTGTTATTTCAATTCATGTGACTGGCAGCTGAGTTGTGTGAACTGTGGCACTGAAGTTTTTCAAATTTAGTACCTTTTCCTGGTCTATTCACTTCAACTGTGTCTTGAGCTACTCTTTATTTACAAAATGGAACTTCTCAGTTAACTTACGGTGCATTGTTTCTACTCCTTGATTTAATACCTGAAGCTTTAATTTACAAGTGCTAAGATTTTTAACTTTCCTGACTTTTTTTTTTTCAGGAAAAAAGATCACCATCCTTACTGAATTCTGCTGGAAGGACATCCTTGAGGCAAGCAAATGCACCATCAGATCTATACTGAGGGGGTAAGTTGTGCATAACACCTGTTTTGATTAGCATTTATTCATCACAGAAGTAATATTCATTTATCCAGAAATGTCAGCTATTACACTGACATTTGATACTGGTTACAGTATCAATTTAAATGTGTGTTTTGTAGGCTACCATGTAGACCTTTTCTATTCCCCTCCTCCCAATCTCTTCAGCTCAGTAAATACCAGTAAAATGAAGAATTGGATTATTGCAAATAAGAAGCATGTAGTTTATAGCATCAATAAAAAGCTGAGTCCAGAATAAAAGATTGATACAACAGTTCTAAAGTCTTCCTTTTTTTAGATGCTGTTTTCAGTAAGCAAAGAGGCTATAAAGTCCAAATCTGCTATATTCTGTACTGCACACAGGGCCTATGGCAGGGATGCAGGGAGAATATGTGAGAGGGTAAGAAAAATACTTCATTTTTATTGCACCTTGAATAAAAAGACAACTCTGACCGCAGTTCTTTAAAGCGATACAAGCCAGAAGCTCATATCCCAATTTCAATACTGCATCCACAGAAGCTTTGATCTACAGATCTGAAAGCAGGGCAAATGCTTTTGTCCTCAACAGAGGGATGGGAGGCTCATGGTGGAAGACATCAAATTAGGCTGTGATGGATTTGGTCACAGGTTCTAAATAACTTGCATACCAGTACAGTATCTTTCTCCTCCTAATTATGTGTCTTTAATCAATATGATGAAAATCTTAAGCCATTTCAAATYCATCAACCAATTTCTTAGGAAATGGAATAAGGTGGATGGACTGAATGATTACATGTCAGACTTTCAATCCTTCAACAAAAACAATGATAGATGCACTGTACAGAACAACCAAAGTCAACGAGTTTTAAACTGTCATGAGTAATAAGAGCTACAAATGCCATAGCAGGGCATGATAAGCAACCCTTGCCTCCACAAGAACTCATCAAAAACAGGCATTAAAGGAGTCATACTGTTCAGCAGATCTGAAGCTGCGTCACAGTCTGCTAAGACCTCTTTCAATAGGGAAGTTATAGGTGTCTTTGTCTAGGACATACTTTTATCTTGACTTTCAGGGTGAACAGGTTGTTTATAAAAAGACCCCTTTCTATCAGGTTTGCAGAAAGCATAGTGGTCTGTCTTTGTTCAGCCTGGTCACTGAAAAGGTTTGGAGAGAGTAAAGTGTCGACAGTGTGCTGCCCACTCCACAGTGGTTATGCTGGAGGTAATACAGATCTTCGCTCTGTTCATAAAGAAGCTGGCACAGACTGAAATTGGGATCCAACTTTGTTCCACATTGGGATTTTTTTTAAGATCTTTCTCAAATTCTGTAGTTATATATGGATTTTTATAAATACTCATTATTTATCTTTTTCACAGTGCCCTTCATTTGTATCTTGTTGTGTTGAAATTAATCATAGCATTTGTGGACTTCCTTCTATTTTGATATGCCAGCACTTCAGTAATCTTGATCAAGTTTCACATCTACATCTGACACCCTGGCACAGACTTCCTGAMCACACAAACGTTCCCCCAGAGACAGAACAACAGACCAGACCCACAGGGAACAGTCACAACATAGACTCAACCCTTCTCTTCAGAAACCATTTGGAAAAAACAGATACAAGGGTTAAAATATGCCAGTCCTCGCACATTCTTTTTTGCCGTGACTCTGAGTTAATTATGAACAGACATATGTAAAAGCTGGAAACTGTGGCTGGAGTAGTTAGAGACACAGCATTTATCAATAGTTAGAATAAAAGTAAGTATTTGAGCAATATTATAGAAGTCAAAAGTCATAGCTGGCAGCTCATTAACAAGTATTTTTCAATCTGTTTTATGATCCCCCACTGTTCTTTAATCTAGAACATTTTTTAGTTTGCAGCTTTCTTCTTATGTGGATTAAAAGCAGTATTCAGCACCATTCATGGTTATTTTCTTTAAGTTCCCATTCCCTCACACGTCTCCAAGTTTCTCACTTTTCATTACAGATTATGCTTCTGCAAGCAAATCTCTAGCCAGACACACCTTTGCCATACAAAACCACAAGTGATATGCTAATTCCAATTAAGAACTGTTTGTTGAAGGATAAACAAAGAGAAGATTTGTGACCCAGAAGAGAAGAGAACAGATCAGTGTGGGTCTGTGGCCCTCTGATATTATTTCTTTCTGCTTCATAAGAACACAGAGGTACAATGCAGTCTGTGGACTATCTACCCATGTTTACTGGTGTAGTAGTAGTAAAAATAGTAATAATAGTAATAATTTCTACAGAAATCATGCAGCTCTTTTATGCATGACGGTCTTACACTTAATTCATGCACAGTTAGAACCCAGATGTCCCACATTGTTGCATCTATCACAATTCATCTAATTGATCTGTAACTCATTGTTACAATCAAAATGACAATGTTAAGGTGACAACTGTAGGGCCASCTCTCCAATATGCCAGAGCTGATTGGGAAGTTTTTATTTTCAGCAGGACTCATATTTCTATGGAGCTAGGGAGGAATGCTTCTTCATTTTAACTGCTGACTTCTTTCACAAATTTCTTCTGAGGGTTACAAGGAAAAGATGATCGTAAGCTGGCTGGGGTCACACTGCCTTGCACAACAGGGTTTCTCCTGGAATAGCTCACCATTTTTGCATAATTGCAAAATTGCATAATTGCAAAAATTACAATTTCAGTTGCAATGGGTAAAASAACAAAGATATAAACAAGGAATATTCAGAGAAAGATAATGAGCAGTAGCTGGCTTTACTGGGAAAGCCTCTACATAATCTGTCTCCTAGGCTCAGAGTTACTCTTTTACTCCTTGCTCTCCCCAGTAATGGTGATCAGTGATTCTATCACTCCTTCACATAATGTTGCCTGCAAGAGGATCTCATTTTACAAACCAGCTTTTCTCCAGTGCCAAGAGGATATCTAAAATCAAAAGTAAAGGCAGAAATGGTGGCACGATGGCAAGTACACTGTGCTCCAGCTGCTCAGCTGGTAGGGCAGAACCCTGGGGAAAAAGGAAGCTTTTATTATCAATGCCTTGCTCATACCAGGGCTTGAGCACTGACTTCAGACTAGCAGATTATTTTTTTAAATAGTTCTGAATAAGACATTTGCAAGTGAACACTCAAAACTTGGATCGAAGCTATTTAAGTCGCCCCTGCTTCCAGTTTCTGGCAGCTTTTCTGACTTGGCTCTGAACCTTCTGACTGTGCCCATCTCTATTTTCATGTCTCTGCTTGAAAAATCCTGTTTCTTATCCAAAGCACAAAAGTATTGCCTTTCCCAAAAGCCAGGTCTGTTGTGTGTACTTCTTCTCAGCAAGATGACTGGCTGGAAACTTAGTTGTTATTCAAACTTTTCATTTCACAGCCGTTCAGATTCTCATTAATTTGCTTCCATCAGAAGTTCAGCTTGTGAGACCCGTAATAACACACAGCCTTCTCTTATTAAAATAAAGGCATCCTGGGCTCATCCTCACTCCATACGTTATGTATTTCAGATGTTCCTGCTGGCATGGATCTTTCTGGGTATATTTCTTGTTATCACAGGGTTGCCAGATGTGTGTTATGGTGGCTGCCTTCCTTACCCAGTGCCTGCAAAGGAACTGCTCTTTGGATTCTACTTTAATAACATCCATGATTAAAGTTGTCAGCTGAAGGCTTTGTAACCACAACACCTAAAGATTTCTTTAGTTTCCAGCATAAATTAAAGACTTCAGAACAAAATATTTACACCTCCCCACCTCCCAAATATTAAAAATCTGTACTAAGAAAATTGTTCTGGTAGGTACAATGGCAAGATAAAAATAATGGATATAATACAGTATAGGTGGTGATMTGAAGTGAAGAACCCTCACTAGCAAGTATGTGTATTTTTTGGAGTTTGGTACATTGAGTTCATTGAATCCAGTTTTTTGGAAAGATGAGGTACCAAYAGGGAGCCCAGTAAGAACACTGATCCACTGCTCCCCCTTCTGACAGAATAACATTTGCCTAAGACTATAAAGAACTCTATGATGGTCTTCATATGTTTGTTTTGATGTACATGTGTAATTTTAAGCACATAAAATTATACAGCCATAGAAAACAAGGCTGAAAATGCCTTCAATTAGGTATCTTGTCCATCTCTCTGTCCCAAGACCCAGCTCCACCTTAACTACTCTTGATAGATTTTTCTTTAAAAGACTTTTAAAAATTTCCATGAGGCTTCAGAGCCTCCCGAGGTGATCTGGTCTGTATCTCACCATACTTGCTGTTAGAAAATGTCTTGAAGTTCCAAAACACGTATCTCCTGCTTCAGCTGAGGATCACTTCTCCTCTTGCATTCTCAGTGTAACTTACCTCCTTTCTTGCCATCATCTTTTATGTATTTGAATGCTGTTGTCATATATGCCATTAGGRTTTTCAACAGCAGACTAAGCTTTTCCTCTTCCTGCAACTTTCCTCAGACACTGAGTTTCCTAGACCTCTGATCACTGAGAACTACCGCTAGCCTTCATGGGGACTACCCACATGCTTAAAGCTACATGCATATTTAAGTACTGTGCTGAAGTGGGGACTTCATTCCTAGCATTGCCGAAGGCTGTCAAACACATGCTGGTCTAGTTTAACTGCATGACACTTCAATTACTTACTGTTTTGATAATAACAATCTGGCAGTTTTGCAAATGTCTTTTTAAACTTGTAACTGCAGGTGAAAACTACCATAGTTTGCTGGTGAAGGACAACCAGTGCCAAATTGTTGTGAACCTCATCTACCTGACCAGTAGGCAGTGTTTAACTTACAGTTTCATAAGGTATTTCCTTAACAGCGCATGCACGAACAGTGTGTATTGGAAAGTGGTGTTCTTAATATGTCTAGAAGCAAATTCTTTTGCCAATAAACAGCCATGTCCAATACCTAATGCTTACTGAGACATCTATACACACATATATCCCCACCCTCATCAATAAAGAGGTTCAATCCCCTCCATTTGAGTACACAAAATGTGGCAGACAGAATAGCATCTGTGGTAGCTAATGCACGCCAAGCATTCAAACAAAACATAAAGAAATCAACAAGCCAATACATGCACATAAAATATTATAATGAAAACTTAGGAAGACAGAGACCAAGCGGGAAGAAGACGGAATGGAAACAGAGACTAAGCAATTGCCAGAGTCAAGAGCAATCAGCTCACAGGAGGGAGACCAGTGAACTATAGTTGGGTTGGCGTTAAAGGGTCTATTAGAATTACGTGCTCCTACTTCTGTTCTGCTGACTTTACTGTAGCTATTTGCAGTGTGAGTGGAATCCTTCAGCTTTTCCTAAAACAAATGCACAGTGTCTGCACAACTGAACAACAACAAACCAGTGAAAAAAGACCAGCATCTAGAAGCAATACAAGTAAGTGTACAATAAAAAACCGGGATATACAGCTCCCAACATATAAACAACCTAGCAATAAACAAGCATATGATCAAATACAAGAGAATTGTTTGTTATGTACTTGTGTGCATGTAAAATATTCACAGAATATTTCTGTGTCAAGTATTCAGGAACTCTTAGGGACAACTGTGAACAGTATTTTAAAGAATTAGAAAGAATACGTTAAGAGTGTCTGTTCAATGCATTTTTTAATACCTTACCTAGGGTCTGCATTTTTAAAACCTCAGTGGGAAAACACAGTCAACATTCATTTGTGGAATATATTATAAAGATGTTCTGATTTGAGCACATACCTATCTCTTCATGAAAGAGCTTCCTGATTTGGTGACCACCTCTTGGGATTCTTCCACGTGAGATGATGAACATTAAGTCACAGTTTAATCACTTACAGCATCAGTTCGAATGTGGCTGCATCTGTGGGGCATAAATATTACGGGAATCTTAGATTGCAGTTGCATACATTCTAGTAATGGCTTTAATAGGCCAAAACACTGAAGAAGGCTGCATCTCCCACTTAGCTGCTTCCCACAACGAAAGCASTTGAGGAACATTTAATCTTATCCCATTTTTCCTACCTTTCTTCTACCCAAATTATGCAGATGAAAGAAATTCTTGCAAATTAATTAAATGAAATTAGTTGTTCATATAAAATCATCAATTCCCATGAAATCAGTTAAGCTAAAGATTAAATTGGCCCCTGTGGTTTTACTGTTTTAAAAATAAGTGTAGCAATAATTAACAGCAGCAATAGAGTTTATCACGGTGACTTCAGGATGTGGGGTTTGATCCTCCACATTTTGGATAAGTCATTGCAACTTCTCCATGGTATCTGTGAGGATGGTTCTTGCACATCGGTTTACTTAGAAAAGGAAAAGTAAATATTTCTGTGTAAGATGAAATGAGCCACATAATGAAATGATGTATATGAGCCACATCCTTACTATTTTGTTCTTCCTCAGTGGTAATGCTCCTGGGCTCCTGGTGACCCAAGTCTTAAAAGTGCATCACAGAATGACTTCACCACCCTGGCCTGCTTCTGAAATTTGGCAATATGCAYGGCCATTTATCTTCGGCAGACTCAGGTTCATGATAAAAGGAAAATGTATGAATTCTTTAGCTTCTTGAGGTCCTCTCAACTTCTCCACTGCCTGGTGGACTCCCCAGAGAGCTGTACCTCAGGTCGATTGTCTGGTGTCAAAATTAGACTGCAGGCTTGACCGTTAAAAATCCATACCTCATCTGGAATAATAAGACTGGCAGAACTGAGGGACATTGTCTGTAGCACTGAGCAGAAAGGGCAGCACCTTCATTTGCATTTTTCCCAGCAGTGCTATGCAGAGACTCTGATGTTGCAGACCAGCATCAACTTCAGCATCTCACCAGTATTGGCTTTGCAGACACATTTGTACTTCTCACCTGCAAGATGTACCCATGGTGTAACTGAGAAGCTGCAGATCGGTGAGAAGAGCTATTTGTTTGTTCTAAGTGGTACGTGAAACTCCTTGAGAAGGCAACAGCAAAACACCAAGACCTTCCAGTAACAGGTACTGACACAAACATTCTGTTTGGAGATGAGATCCTCCTCTTTGCCATTTCCAACCTCTGCCTATTGTCCTCCTTTTTTTTTTTTAGACCCATCTTTAGAAAATTAGCAGTTACAGCTAGGTACGCTAACTAGTAATGCAAAGTAGTAGTAGTTCCTGCATTATAGTGATATTTGTGAAAAAGCATGTCTCTTCAGGTTTGAGAGAAAAGCTTAGGACAAGAAAGTGTTAGACCAGAGGTGGTTTAACAGCTTCTAGGCTTGATTTTAGAAAGTGAGAATCCTGCTTTAAGGAAAAAAAATTCTGACCCAGAATTCCTCCCTGAAATGGAAAAGAAAGATGTCACCAAACAAAATAAACTGTATGGAGTAGATGATGATGTTCTTGATTACTCTTTGTACCCATGTATCATACATGATTAACTAGGGTGCACCCACACATGAACCGTTGATCTCAGACAAATGAATCCCCCATAGGACTTCCTATCCAGACATCAATGATGTGGACAGTTTTAAGGTTAGTCATGCCCGGTTTCACAGACTCAAAAAGGCAGGGTATATGCTAGCTAAAATTCCAGGAAGATCTATCTGCTGATCTAACTCCTGTGGAGTCTTTCAAGAGAAAACTTGTCAATGCATACCCATGTGTTGAGTTACCACCAAGCATTTAACAATGATGAAATAGCTTATTCTGGCGTATGTTATCCATAAAACACTTGTAATTAACTCAAGGGAAAAATGCACTAAACTTTAAAACATCAAAACCAGAATAACTCTTCTTTCAGCTGTGAATGTACTGGGAGATTTCCAGTTGCAGGAGTGTTACTTGAAATGGTATGGCATGGCTGTCATCAAAGAGGTTGATGACTGTCATGGTTTGACCCCAGCCAGCAGCTAAGCCCCACACAGCCGCTCSCTCACTCCCCCCCAGTGGGATGTGGAAGAGAATCGGAAGGGAGAAAACTCGTGGGCTGAGACAAAGACAGTTTAATAGATAAAGTAAAAGTCACGCACACAAGCAAAGTAAAACAAGGAATTCATTCACTGCTTCCCATCGGCAGGCAGGTGTTCAGCCACCTCCAGGAAAGCAGGGCTACATCATGCGTAACAGATACTTGGGAAGACAAACGCCATCACTCCGAACGTCCCCCCCTTCCTTCTTCTTCCCCCAGCTTTATATGCTGAGCATGATGTCATACGGTATGGGATGTCCCTTTGGTTAGTTGGGGTCAGCTGTCCCAACTCCTTGTGTAGCCCCAGCCTGCTCGCTGGTGGGGTGGGGTGAGAAGCAGAAAAGGCCTTGGCTCTGTGTAAGCACTGCTCAGCAATAATGAAACAGCTGTGTAATATCAACAACGTTTTCAACACAAATCCAAAACATACCCTTATACCAGCTTCTGTGAAAAAAATTAACTCTATCCTAACCAAAACCAGCACCATGACGAAGAGAGCTTGTTCAGTGATGGAGGTCACTGATGCCAGGACACAACCTCAAAGCTATGTGGGCTACTGATGGGAAAACATCCACAGTTAAAGTGGGTAGCACTTGCTAACCTGGTTCACCAAAGAATTTTCTTTCTTCCCTTAGCATCAGTTCAGCATTCCTGGACTCCATTTAAGACAAATGTTCTTCACCCAAAATACAGTTTCCTTAATGTGCTGAGAGGGAGCCTGGTTGCCTTCTCACACATTAAGCACAGTGTGAAACACTTATGCTAATGCAGTCAGYTGCAATTACAGTATCTCAGCACCACATGAAATCATACCATTAGCTCACCCCATATGCCACACTTCTACTAACTTCCATCAGGATAGCATAGTTCTGCTTCCCTTCAGTTCAGTAGGAACTTTCTCAATTACTTCAAATATCACAAGGGCTAAGCTTCCCTTCTGCAGTAAGGCAACACAACAATGGTAAAAATAACGGTAAGAATAATCAGTTCAACCCACTGAAGTTGTAAGAAAATATTACACACTCATCAGTAAAGCTCCTTCTGTTTGCCTGTGTAGCAAAAGGGACTCAAAATACAGTTATTTCCAATATGAACATGAATAGAAAATTTGCACTGAAATTACTTTGGAAATAATTGGAAAAAAAGCTATAGTGTTCACAAGCACTGAAATATCCATTTTGAAATGAGCCATAACTGGCATAAACAGCATATTTTACTCAAGAAAGTAGGAGAAGTCAAAAAGCCTCACTGCACGTTTTACCTGCTAAAGGAAATGGCACAGAAGACATTCTTGTTGCCTTCCCTATRGCCGAGTATTTTGAGAGGAGGGGTGATATGCAAGTGTTTATTGAGTTCCCATTGTCTGTGAGTACCTTAAGTCTTTTGACTTTTAAAGAATTTGCTTCAACCTTTAAATTAAAAAGTGAGAGTTTCATATCTGTTCACAATTCTTGGTGAATTTCCTGCCTCACAATCCTGACGCAGCTGTCCTTAGACACGCGATCTTTTTTGCACGAATAATACACAGACATATCCCCCATATCACAACAATTATGCACACTTAAAATGTTATGGAAGTTACTAACTGTATGACCAGGAAAAAAGGAGAGAGCTTTAAGCCAGCTCTCACATGAGTGTATTAACCTGTGAGCCTGGTTTGCAATATAAGCRTGGTCAGTGCCTGACAACATTCTCACACTGAAATCTCAGCCCTCTAGACGTGACTTTACTGTTAGCAGTATCCAGAGATGCAAAACTCCCACAAACACTACATTTGTATTTCATCCATAGGAAAAGACCTCTAAATTTTAACTTTATAAGGCTTTCTCTAGCCTCAGGTAAATGACCTAATTTGTTTCTTAATAACAGCGAGGAAGTGTCTTTTTAAATCCTGCTTGCTGATGCTGCAGTTCCGTAGGGAAGGAGGTGTGCTCGGTAGAACGGTTATTTGTTCTAAAACGAAACAATAACCAGTGATGCTGCTGAAGTGATGATGGACACTACTCACTCATGTCTACACTCAGAGAAAAAGTGAAATCCCCAGGAGTCCAGGAAGAAGGTAAGGTGTGGATTTCCATCTGTGCTTACCTGCTCACTGGATGACTTGTTTGGTACCCCAGTCTAATCCACCGGGTCCACCCAAGGCCTACAGACTATGGGTAACTGCCCTAGACTAGCTCGTCTGCACTAGCAAATAAACCATGCCCACTTTTTCAGCTTCACCAATTTCAGTAGCATGGATAAATGCGAGCAACCTAAGAGTTACATTCACACAGCATGAAATGAACTTTTCTATTAAGTCTGTGAGAAAATGAAACGACTCTTCAAGCTCCACTACAATCCAAATACCTTTAACACAGAAATATGCTCAGACCATCACAGATGACAAAAGCTGTACCAGGGACTAGTTTGGGCAAAGGCTTAGATTTAAAAGGCTTGAATTTTCTTGAAATAATGATCAATCAGTTTTCCAGCAAAGACAAGAACACTGAAGGTCTGTTTATTGTTTCCTTGTTCTGGTACAGTCTCATAAAGACTTCAAACTGTAATTTTTGGCACGACTATGTCAGAGAAAATCCCACAAGCAGACACAAAAATAAGAGACAATCTTATGCCATTCCCTTTTATTAGCACTGTGCCTCACCCACTTGGTTATTCACACATGCAGCAGCGAGAACTAGAAAGCCCATCTCAGCTGGCTATTACATTATCTTTTGTAATGGCAAATTGCAGTGCCTCTCAGCTACAATAAATCATGTCAGTTTTTCTTTTCAAGACAGGTACCTTGAAAACTGAAGTAAAAAATAATGGATATTCTAAGCAAGCCCCAGATGTAAAGCAGAAAAGGCAACAAAATTTTACTTTTGCTTTAGCTTCATGGTGATATCATTCTAGTGACTTCACTGTAATTACTGGACATTTGCACCATTATGATAGCAGAATCTATCTCCCAAGGACAGGTTTTGTTGTAGCAAACTGGTTTTACTCCAGGAATCTGGTCTATAAAGCCCTTCCCTGATATATTTACATGGCTATAAGCAAGTCAGAACATTTTTCTGAGGAGTAAATTGCAGCCAGCAAAAACACAGCCCTAGGCCCATGCTGAAGTGGGTAGGATTTTAAAAATTTCTGCAGCAGTTAGTGGTTAGGCACATAAAAACACTCCACCCTCCTGCCTCAGGCAAGAGAGAATATGCAGACAGTGCAGAGTGTACTTCATGCGTCAGGATACATCATTTTGATTTAAACAAGATCAACAGATTTCAGAAAAATGAGAAAAGGGGGTAATGCGTATGTGCCTCAAGACTTAGTATGTTGACTAACATCTCAGTTACTCATTGGCAAYGTTTAGGGGCAAAAGGCCTGGCCGTTGTGCCCAGCAAGCTGTTTTGTGATGCTCCTGGCACTCTGGAAGAGAAGAACCCATAAAGGTCAAACTGGAGTCTCTAAACCCAAAGTCAGTATCCTTTACTATTACTCTCCACTTTGGCTTTGGTACTACAGATGATGCCCATAGGGGAATATAACATGTTCTTGTCCTGTCAGTGCTGATGTGTGAGCCCTAGTGCTCCTCCGGTAATATAAGATTAATGAAAGAGACGATACATAGAGAATATCTTTCTCTGTGTAGACAAACTGGTGTAAACTGAAAAAAAAAAATCCAATCACTAAAATGTCATCACAGAAACACCAAAGAAAATAAAACCAGGAAGCACATTTTCCTTCCGGTTCTTTGGGGAAAAAGTTTCTCTGAAGGGAGGCAATATGTTCAGCAAATAGAGCTCAGTAGTTTTATTACCCAGTGCACAATTTCCTATAGATTTTTTTCTTTTATTTTGCTTACTCCAAACTATTCTGATCACAAACGGAATAAAAAAAAATATCAAACAATAGCATTATAGTGCTTAATAAAGACTGTATTGCAATGAACTTGCTAGCTGTGTGCACATACTGGCGAGCTTAACTGAACAGTATGAGAAACACTCTACAGTGTGCCATAAACATGCCGGTATCAATAACACCTGTATCATCTCTTTTCCTTAAGGGAAACTGATGCGCACCTTTTCAGAGGAAGGTTTTAGTCTGACTCCTGTTTGCCATCATTAAGTTGCGGGTAAAATAATATCCATCACTATTGCGTGTCTGCAATAAAAGTACTGGCTAGTCACTGGATAGTGACTGATGACACTCTAGTTCCCAGCTCTGTCAGGGGCCTCCTGCCAGATCTTGGACAAGTCATGTTTTTGCAGTACTATGTGTAAACACCAAGTAAACCAATAGGTAAATGTGGTAAACACAGCTAGACACTTAATACCAACCTAAACCAGGATCTATTCCTAGAGTGATTACCCATCAATGAATACTGATGACAATATTTCCTTTTCTCTACTCTGTGTAGTACATTAAACTCATAAACCAAATGTGTGGAACCATGTTTCTGTATTCACAGTCTCAAACAGACTGTAATCCTCACTTGGGGTGGGGCACGTGGGTGTTGCTTTAATAAAGTAGCAATGATAATGCACAGGATGACTTTTTCATGTGTTACGTTCCTGTAAAATCTTACTGGAATCTCAGCTGGCAAGTGATCTAAAATCTCAAACTTTCTGTTGTTCTTGTGCAACTCAACTGTTAACATGTCTGTACAACAGAGCATGAGTAATTTAAAGCAGGGACCATCCTTGAGACAGAAGGAAATATGTTGTGAACTTGGAGACATGCCATCTCAAAGCTCCAGCGTATTTGAGATCCAACCCACTTGATAAATTTGCAGCAGAAGTTCTATTAGCACTTTTACTGTTGCACTCAGGAGTCCATTTTTAACATATTAAAAAAATAAAATATTTATGACATTAAATTAGCTGCAGGTATTAAAAAAAAAAMCAAACCCCCAAAAAAGAGGCATCATTTAAAAAATGCCTCCAAACTGCCTCAACAGTTGAATATCATGCAAGTTTTTTCGCTAGATGGTTATAAAAGATCATACAATTTAGTCACATAATCTAACTTCCCACATTTGCTACTAAGAATATTATTTCTAAATCAATTCCACCCATAGATAGTAAAGTCCTATACAGGGAGTAATCGAAAGGCCCCAAGTTCTCAGATTTTCCAAAGTGACTTGYTCTAGATGGGCTTTGAATGCTTAGATACTTTTTACTGTAGGACAGAAAAAAGTTGCTGTATCATTCCTGTGAAGTTCTATTTGAAGTTGAGTGAATCTATGTACACTTATGGTCAAAAGCACAGCAACTGCTAACGTATTATCACATCTACACTCAGTGCTTACTCACTTCTCAGTGAAAGAGTGTATCTTGTCTCAACACAGATGGAAGTCACACAAGGCGAAGAAAAAATTGAGCATCCTCATCTGTGGTTGTGAGGARGAATCAGGCAGGAAATTAATGCATTTCTGCTACACAAATACAGGGCATGATCTAGCAAGAGCGTGCAGGTGCATATATTCCATGTGCAACACTCAGCACAGCTGTGTGAGGCCTCGATGCACAGCACAGAGCAGTTCGGCTGTGGACAGTGCTGGAGGAACTGTCATCATCTGGAACTGATACATCATCTACACACAGCAGGCTGGGAGCTATCGCCGTTATAGCTGCCGCAGCTCATTTCCRCAGTCCTGACAGTTACATTGGAAGAACATTTTGTACAAATCAGTTTTGAGAAACGTAAATCCACGTGGGGAAACAGGTTTGCAGCATGGAAGGGAAGTTTGCTGAGAAAGATACTAAAATCATGCCTGCTTCAACAGCCCCTTTAAGCRTCAGGGCACTCCGTAATCCTGCTCAAAACTGCATCACTGCAACTACAGCTGGGGCTGCTCCTTGTCACAATYACAATCTATCTGCCTGTTTTTCCAGTCAAGTTTTTTCATTTTCACTTCTCTTTCCCTCACAACCAAGACAGCGCTGCTCAGATCGCACTTCTCCCGGTGTGTTCCTCAGGTACAGTTTTTCCCCTTCTGTGAGGAGACATTCCCTGAGGTAGAGGTGATGGGTGGCTTGAGGTGGGGAGTTGTGGTTCCCCTGGCTGTGCCGAAAGGCCGGGCCTGGGCCTGCCCTGCCACTCATGGTGGGGAGTGCCCTAAGCTGAGGCTGGAGCCSCCCTCCCTGGCGCGGGGACACTTGCAGCGGGATGGCACCCAGCATTGGGCAAGACCCCAGCCACGGGGTGGCAGGCCCACGCTGGCCTAAGGGACACAGCACGGCCTTACGTGCCCAGCTGCAACAGAAGTGTGTACGAGGCTCCCAGGGATGCCCCGCACCGAGTGCTCCACAAGCCCTGCTCTGCCCGGCACCTTTGCGGCAGCGGCGCCCACTCCCCCATTTACCGCCCGCCCGACCGCAGGAACAAGCTTCGCGCCCCCGCCCGCACCACGGCCCCGCACCGCCTTCCACTGCGCGCAGGTGCAAAGCAGCCTGCGCCGGCGGGGCACCACGCCGCGCGCCCGCGCAGGCGCACTGCCGCCGCCCGACTCGCCCCGCCCCTTTCCCCCGGAAGCGGGAGGTTGAAGCGCCGAGGGTTCACTCCGCTCGGCTCCTTTTCCTGGCGTCTGAGGGGAGTGCGTTCTGTTCCCCACGGCTTGGCSGCGGCGGAGAGGGTCCCTCAGGGCTGGCTCCTTCCTCGACCCCCACCCCGGGTCCTGGCCCGGCTGGCTCCTAAGGGCGGGCTAGGCCTCGTTAGGGCGCGGGGCTTTGTGCTCCTCACTCCGCGGCGTGGGAGCAGCCTCTGGCTGGGGCTGTCACTGCGCTGCGGGCCTCTGCTCCGCTCCGTTTCTAGGGTGCCTCTTGGCCCTCCAGGGGCGTCACCCCGGAAAGAGCTCCTTGGAGCTGTGGCTCTGCTTATGAGCTGCCCGGCCTTCTTTCTGCTTCTCTGTAGGGTGGAAAAGTAGTTAAGGAAAAATTGTTACTGAGCGTTAACAGAGCCTTCGYTGGTGAGAGGAGAACGTAAAAGGAGCGAGTGCTGTTACATACTGTACCTATAAGCAGGAAAGCTGAGGTAGGTAGCATCAGGGACTTAACCCAAAGTGCAAAATCAAGTAAGTACTGAAGTGCAAAATTGGCTTTTCCCCTTTTAGCCCTGTCTTACTTGCTGGACAGAGTTATTTTTCTGTGTGATAAGTAGCATTGCTGCTTGAAAAGGTAAAGGATTCTTAGGCTGAGATCTTGGGGAAGGATTTAAGGGTGCAGGAGACCTATGTGAATGTGCTGCCAAACAGAGAGTTAAAGTAACGGCATTAGTGAACCATTGGAAAAAGTATTAATTGTAGTCATGGTGATTTGAAGACAAATAATCTGCCTTAGAATGTAAAGGCAGAGTGTCACAAGATTTATTTTGAAAGAGTTTAACAAGTCTGTTTGACGCTAGCTCTTAGGCTTGAATTTATTTTGCTGCTTAGAAAGATTTATTACATATTTGTGACATACTGTATACATAGACATGATGTAGCTTTTTCTAGGCTCTTGCTTATATTAAATAATAGTGATAACTTGCATTGTATTTAATGGGTTCTGTGGATTTCCTGTTTAATGACAGATTGCTGAAATACCCAATTAACTACACTTTCTTTACTAAAGCCTGGTGTTTTTTAATAGAATACCATATGTTGAATTTTGAACAGCTGGGGGGAATGTTGACTTGTAGAATAAATGAGGACCTGCATCCTTTGGTATAGAGCCAGGAAGACCAGGGTTGCTGGCTTAGTAAGGCTTTGGCATACTGAAGCTTTGGTATGTTTCATCTCTGAAGAGGAAGCCCCTTGTGCCAGTCTTGTGTTGCCTGATGACTTGTTTGCAGGATTTTACTTTTAAGAGGCTTCTGTTTTGAAACTCGTAAGTGCAGTTTGCAGGTAAACAGAGGTGTAGCTGACGATTTTCCAGCTGCATTTTGGTCATTAGCAGGTGGTTCACAAGTGCTAAACTAAGTTAAGCATTGTCAAATCAATTTGAAGTTGGTCCCTGCTGAGAGGTATGACTTATCATTTTAATTAAGGTGCTTTCCTGAACGATCTGGGGATGCTTACTTTTAATCTAAAATTCTACTTGGGTGAGTAACTACTTTTTTAAGCAGCATCCCCAGAAGGATCAAATGAGACAGTGGATTATTTTCACAGACCTGGGTACCCAATTATTTTGTTTTTTAGAAAAGATTGTTTATACATGTGGACAATAAAAATCTTGTGGCTCCCAACAATCCTTTTATCACGACTTGGGATGCAGTTAAATGGAAGGACTGGTTCTTCACAACCTGGCTTAGTAAGAATTACTCCTTTGAGTTAGACAAGCAGTAAGGGTCATTCTGGTTAAGAAAATAGTTTGTTYGGAGTGAGCTTTTTTTGGTGAGTTCGATGTTGTAGGATCTGACTTCRTATTTATAGGCATAATATAATGGGTTCGAGTTCTTCATAAGTTGTCTTGTTCCTGTTTAACACTTGAAAGAGCATATCAGATAAAAAAAAATTATAATGGAGAATATCTGTAAGACATATAAAATTTTTCAAATTATAATGGAGAATATCTGTAAGACATATAAAAGACATATAAAATTTTTCATCTTTCTAAGAAAAAAATTCCATAGAACTTTGAGTGAGAGAAAAATAATATACAAAATTCACCGTAAGATACTTTATACCAGTTAGTAGTGTCATTCATCCTCTTGAAGAAAAGCCATTCACAAAGCAAGATGCTACTTAGCACATGAAACAGTTGTGTAACTTATGCAGATGTCTTTTTGAACTTAACAATTAGAAAATAAGCCTTAGTATTTCTTATTAGAGCTTTTTACTAATTTCTACAGCCACATGGCTCATTATAATCAGGTGAAAATGGCACCATACACAATTCATTCTGTCTTTTAACAGAAACTGCTCTCCATCTCGAGATGGAAGAACCAGTGTTTGATAAATTGACATCTTTGTGCAATACTCCAAAGGATTCTGGGACAGCAGCTCCACAGGGCACTAGTTCAGGGAAACAGGTAAGAAAACTTACTTGTTTTTCCAGTAATGTGACTCTTCATAGTAGCAAAAATGCTTGTGAAATCATCAAGTAGTTGGAAGTCACTGAGATACTGTTTGCTGGAAGGCTAGAGATTGGTAGCTTATACCTGTAGCTACAAGGTTGTCCAGGTGAGGAATGTGCTTGGTGTACTTTGCTCTGAATATGCAGATGTTTGCTGTGAATACAGAGTGATGGAGCAGTATACCCAAAATGCCATACTAATAAATTTAAATACTATTTAGGGTTTATATTGGGTGTTGTTGTTGTTGTGGTGGTGTGTTTGTTTTTTTTTTTTAATCCGTCATCTTCAGTTTTCTCAAATCCTAGTTTTCTGGGTTGCTGTGTATGCAGAATGATTTTCTGTGACTTCTGCTTGCACTTGAACACAGTACACTGCTTTCAGTTTGTATATTATCCATAATGCTGAGCTCTACTTTGATGTCCATCGTAGGATGTGTTACCGTGATGCTGTCACACTCAGCATCCGACCTATGCAGGATAGGGCTAGTTTGCAAGTGTTCCTTAACTAATCCCTCTCTCCCATACTTTAGTATATTTTCACAGGTAAGAAGGTTAGACACAGATTATATTTAAAAAAAAAAAGTTCTTTTGAAGAAAAAGAATCACTTTTTAGATGCTTATCAGTAAAGGACCTCAAAGGGTGAACAAGTCAAAATTATACAGATCATTTCTAATACTCTCCAGTAGAATACAGATGTTTTATACTAGTGCTAATACAGAAAGTGTATGTGTGGTGGGATGGAACAGCAAAAAAACCCCATCCCTTATATCCATTAAACTAGAGGGGGAAATTGAACATGATGGAATAAAATCAGCCAAGTTGAAATATGTCATATGTCTTCTGCAGAAAGACTAGATGAGTAGGTTTGCCTCAATGGAMTAGAGGGTTTTCTCCTAGAAAATGTGGAGGTACATCTTTCCATATCTTGCAGCTGSATGTGCAAACACATGTGAAAGGGAGAAGTTAACTTTGTTATGGTTGTGAAATCTATAGTGAGAATTAGGAARTCTGACTTTACAATGATGTTTACATATATGACATTTCTATGTAAATAATAAGCAAGGTAAACAGTTCTTTGAAATTTGATCAAAAGTTTAGATTATTCTGATCCTTCTGGAGTTTTTTTGTTGTTCTCTTTTTNTAGCCACTGAGTGCAGCTCTGAGGGAGCGATTAAGGAAAACAAGACGTTCATTTAATGCTAATTTTACAGTGGCAAAGCGGCTCAAAATAGACACTGAAGAAAAAGACTGTGCTGATGCTGACAAAGGGTGCCTGCCAAAGACAAATACAGATTGTTCCAGATCACAAGATGGTTCTGAAAACCTGGAAAGAAACAGCACTGGACATACATGTTTCAAAAGTCCTTTACAGGAAAATGATCTCTGCGGATCAGCAGAGAACTCTCATGTGCTACAGGCTGATCTTAGTCAGCAACAGTCCCTGGAAGAAAAAGTAAGGCTGGCGAAACAAGTGCAAGAGAAGGAAGAACTACTTCGAAGGCTCAAACTGGTTAAGATGTACCGATCTAAGGTRAGCCGAACCTCTAAAAAAGCACTAAGTCATTCTTTGAAGTAGAATTCATAGTGTAATCCTCATTTATTGATTTAAGCAATAATACTGACTCACTTTTTTTTTTTGGTGTGGTGTTTTTGTATTGTCTCAGTTTAAGGCGTTTTATAAAAATACATCTGCAGCGTATCAAAAAACCCCACATTTCAGCCAATGACAAAATTTTTTTTGTTTTGTCCCAATTTCAGAACAACCTGTCTGAACTGCAGGCTTTGATAGTGAAATGGAGAAGTAGTACCCAGCTGATGCTATATGAACTACAGTCAGCCTTTTCTGCAGATGGCAAGAAAGTGAGCCTCACTCAGCTGATAGATACTTTTGGATTAGAAGATCAGTTATTGCACTACAGCAGAACAGAAGAAGATTTTGTAGATGCGTGATATACAGGTGCAAAGCTTTCAATTATACACAGGCATAAGCAGAAGAGACTGCATGAATTCTGATCACGTAAGAAGTGTTGATCAGACAATGGACTTTATGCTTTGAGGTTAGGAGGTTTTCTCAGGAGATACTTGTAAAGCTACGTACTTAGAAACCGTAGGCACTGTAAAAGGCATTACTTAACAGAAAAGATCAAACTCATGCTGTTTTGGAGAACCTGGCTCGATAACTTGATCAGTGAGTAGTTAATTAATAAAAAATAAAATGAAATAAAATCATACTTTAACAGGTGGAAGGCAGTCCATTCTTTGATTAGTCTTTGCATGGTTACTTGTCTTGAAATAATGAACTCAAATTAATTGTCACTTCTGTTGATGTTCAGATGGGGAGGAGTTCAGTTCTTTGTTCATAGATACATCCCMATTTTACAAATATCTTTCTGTTGCCAGTCAGTTAATGACAGCATTTTGTGAGTTAAGTAAAGATAACTAATTTTCATGTTGTTAATATTCTGAAGCTGCAATGAGATCTTCTCAACACCTTTAATTATTACTGAGGGAAATGTGCCATAATGTGCAATCATTTTCAGATACTGGTCCAGACAGTTGTCTTCAGGGAAGCTGTCACTTAAGCATTCTGCCACAGGCTGAGATAATAGAAGGGAAGGCAGGAAAATTGCAACCAACATCTGTCTACTCTACTACTTCATGTGAGAGCCAAGGTGTTTTCTCTCTTCAAATAAATGAGAAAAACAAGGCCTTGTCTAATGGGAGTGCTTCAAATACAGCATCATAAAGCTGAATAAAACTTAAGCATTTCATTTATCCTCCAAAAAATGTTGTCTTTTTAAAATGCCTTTTTTTTTTTAATCTTAACTTGAAGCTGCTTATTTTCTCATTATGGCCTATGCATATAGTGTGGTGACTTCTGTCTGCTTTTATTCTCCTTGAAATCACCGCTTGTCAAGTGTAACAATACATAAATYTGAACTACTCTACAGCTCTCCCTGCTATGAATATTGTTTTATATGTGATCACATTCCTTATTGGTTGTACCTTAACTGTTTTGTTTACAGATGGCATTTCCTGATTCCTTAGTAAGGGAGTAATTTCTTACATATCTCAAGGGAAGGAAAATCAAAGATCATACAGACCCTTTTAACAGTGGTAGGGCTCATTAAACTTAAGAGCAAGTTGTGGGTACAGATTTAAGAATACTGAATGTTGCTGTCCACAGAGAATTAATGAAGAACAACCTTTATTGCTAATCACATTTTGAGTATTAAGACACTATTTCTAGTGCCTCTTTAGGTTAATAAAAAAAGATGATGCTGCCTGGTGAAGGGGGTGGTTCTCTTCCCTGAGATCCTTGGCAAATTTGGAACTCTCTTACTTCTAGGGAAGTTTCAGCAGGAAGAAAAAAGCTTTGCAAGAAGAATGGAGATGTAATTAGAATCCTTACAGACCCCAGTTAGAGATGACAAAGCAAAAAAGGAGGTGGTGTACAAGATCAYAACAGAATTAGTTTTCCTTACAAGTGTAGAATTTTGTAACTAAGGTATCAAAGCTATTAATGCTCTCACAATAGAATGAGTTTAGAGGAGAAGAATCAACACACACCATGGAAGAGGGAAATAAAAATGGGTGAGAATGCCTCAGTAGGTAGATCAGTCTCCAGCAGTGGTTAATTTTATCAAGGGTTCTGTATCTTTCTTGGCTGTCTTGGAGAGATCTGGCAGGAGAATAGCCCGCATATCAATGCAAAGGTGTGGGAGGTAGCAGCAACTATTTCAGGAGGCCAGATGCTTCCAAACCTGGTTTTCCTGTGATTCTGCCAGTAGCAGTAGCCACAGCTACTGGTGGCTGTGGGTAATCACGCTATCATAAGCAACAGCAGCTTTCAGGACTGGGCCAAGTAGCACAATTGGTCATGCCGAAGCATACCTTCATCTTCTCTGCCACCTACATCTGTGCCGTCACAGGTGTAAATATATTTTAAAAAGCAAAATGAAGTCAAAGCTACAGACRTGAATTTTAGCAGATGCAAATTCATGGATTTCTTGCAGTACTTCACCTTCAAAATGTTTACAATTGCGTATTGTAGACTAGGGATATACAAATACACCCGTTCTTCTATCAGTCTACACTTTCTTATACCCTTTGTTTTCTGTAATGAGCTATATGGTTTATATAATCAAAACAGCAGAAATACATCTCATGAACTGAGATATAATGGGGATAAGACTAGGTATAAAATGTACAAAATGGAAAAACATGCATCTTTCAAACTGAAGTTATTTTTTAAAGGAATTATAGAAGAAATTGTTTGTGGAAAGAAAAGTTCAGGGAGAAAAGGTAGATGTCCAAGTTCTTCTTCTTAGACAAGACCATGGTATTACACATCTACCTGGACTCTGGTTTTTAAAGAATAGGGAATGTTCTTGATCTCAGTCTTTCAACTTCTGCCTGAAGAATTTCAAACTGTTCTTCCTGTTCCTTTACAAGACCCCGTAGGTGTTTCTGCTTCAAAATCTCTTGGTAACGCTGCTTTGCAATCTTTTTGGAAACATGCTGTGTGCCTGCATAAAACAAGATATAAGGGTTAGCCTGTACTTGTAGGGGATGCATGGTCTATATTTATATTGGACCTGTACGGGGGTTATTCCAACTTCTGTATAAAATAGGCAAGCATTTTAAAAAAGGCTCACAGTTGGGCTTAACAGTCTTTATAGTACTGAATAAAGCAAAAAATTTCAAAAAGGCACYGGGCATGCTTCCTTTAGTTTCTAGCAAGTACCTGCTGTTTTGAAAATCTCTAACTGTTTTACTAGTGGAAAGATCTTACRGTTTTCCTAATGGTGAAATACCCTTCTCAGCTTCATGTTACTTCCTCCGTTCCCTTGGATGGGTGGAAAGAAGTGGGTTGAACGGTTCTGAGAAAGAATGAAAGCATGTCGTCCAATGAAGGTATTAATGACTATAATATTTTGACCTAAATAGTTTCAGCAATTCAGTCAATTAATTTTGGTTACAAGAGCAACAATCTCTAGGTATGCTCTTAARTAAACAATGTTAGATTGTTGTGGTAGAAAGGCCACTGCTAATTGTGCATGTACAGTAATAAATAGGCACTGTTGCCCCTTAGCTRATGCTGATGGAGAACAGGACCATCTACCCTTGGAGATATTTTCTGAATGTTTTTTGCCTGTGACTTGAAGTGCATTACTGTGACTCACCAGCTGCCTCAAGGATATGCCTCCTTTCAGAAACAGAGACAAGCATTTCTTTCAGCTCCAGGCTGAGCTCATAGTTTGCTTGCTCTTTTAAACTGATGCGCTTCTCCAGCTCTTTAATTCTTTTCTGATGGTTCTTCACATTCTTCTTGTGCAGCTGTCCATTTCCAAATGAATAAAGCAAATATATATGAGTTTATACAAAAGCTGTTCAGACAAATTTTTGATGGAAATTTATAATCTTAAGCACTGCATTGTAGCTCAATAAACTTTCATGTATTTTGATTTGACTAGTAGCACATACTAGCTTTACTTTATATAGTGTCTTTCACACACACTGTATTCCAGGATGCTTTATGGAGTTCTAATATAAGTGGCAGACAAGGAACAAAGAGGTATGGGTCAGGGAGAGAGATATATTAAAGATAAAACTTGAAAGGCAAAGGGAGGAAAGGAAGTCAATGGAATCAGTGAGTTGAGAACACTCCCTTGGCTGCTAGGAGCTGCTGAAGAAAAGGTGGTTGTGCTGAAGCTGTTGGATGGGCTGTAAAGGGACAAGATAAATACTAAAGCTTGAAGAGGAAGAAAAAGCTGATGCCAGCTAGAGCAACCTGGAGAAAATGCAGTGGAATCACTTAAAAACAAGGATAATTGTAATTTGAATGTTGAAATAAATGGGGGAGCCAGTAAATCAGATTGTTGTGTCTGTGTCATTGTCAATATAGGGGGGAAGTGATACTATGAACAGGCTTGTGCTCCTGGAGAGAAACATTAAGCAGTGAAGACTGGAAGAATGCTTCATTAGAAATGGAAAAGTGACTTTTATAGGCAATGCTGTGTAAGAAGTGATAAGCAGATCTGCATGCAGATGTTCAGGAAGGAAAGCATTTAATTCCAGTAATAGAGCAAGTTGATTTCTCTCCATAGGGTTGACCTATGCAGCAATCAATGTATGATGACTGCTTCCAAAGACTTTAGAGAATGCTGCTGTAGACAGCTCAGTGCAAGTTGAAGAAACTATTGAAAGGCAGATGAATAAATACATGGATATATATATTCATCTGTGTGTGCTGTTAACACACTCCAACAGTCCTTGAGTTAGCTGAAGAGTTAGTATGCCTACATCAGTTGCAGTTATTCCTTACAAACACCTCTTGCTAATGAAGGAGAGGAGTTGCGTTTAAACTAAGAATGTGTCTCTCAAATGTGGTGGTTCACTTAGGTTTTACCTTATCCATGATGCCAAGAGTCTGCTCCATCACTGAAATGTGGTGGGTGATGCGGCTGTCGTAATTCAGCACAGTTAGGAACTGAAGAATTAAAAACAGAGAGAAACCTTATTAAGCCTGTTCTCAACAATTCCACACTTCTGTAAAGACAATCATACTACATGAAACTCAAAAAACTAGAATTCTGCACAGTGGAAAGGCTTACKAGTGGTCATTAATGGACATAGTAAAGATATTCTTGGATGCTGTGTGAATACTAGACCGTACAGCTGTTAAAAAGAATGTTATCTATTATGTGTTAATGGAAACAAAGGCCAAGCAAATTTGTTGTGAGGCTGTCAAAAAACCCAAGTTATACTTCGCTTATAAGGTAGTCTAAGCTAATGCAGCTGGAGACCAAAGCGCTATACTATCTGTCTTTAGGCCAGAGAAAAAAGTGATTCTTTTCTGTCAAGTGGCTTCCTAGTAATTCTTACTTCTTTTATTGTTCTTATATCTGCACAGTAATTCAGGTTTTGGAGAATTTATTAAAAATTTTTTCCTGGGCACACTGCTCCTAAAATATCTCTTTATCAAATGACAAATGGTAAAACAGGCTGTATGACCCATAATGGGCAGTAGACAGGTTTCTGTAAATGTAGATACATCCTGCCAGAGTACTGTCCCACCAAAGTGACAAGGAAAATTTTGTGGACTGCTCTAGTCAGAAGAGGAGAAACAGGAAAGACCCAGCAGGCTCCTTGCCTACAGCACCAAACCGCTTTCACTCACTGCTTCGCAAATAGTCCTCATTCCAGGTGTTCTCAGGTCCTTGCCCGCACGCATTTATTTAAGCCATCTTTCTTTCTGTTCCTATTGTTGGGGTCGCTGTTGCCTTGTCTTCCTACTAACCCCACATTTCTACTCAAAAAGTAAAGTCAAGTCAAGCCCCAGAGCATTCAAATTCTGATTAAACTGGTATATGCCTTTGCTATGGGCAAGTCTAACTCTCTCTGAAGGGCAATAGTTTCGGTCATCAGTTTAAATGAAGTTTGAGCTAACAGTAACACTTGTGATAAATTTGCTACAAGAACTTTTCAGTGTGTTGTCACATCACCTCTTTGGAAAGCTGTTTTGTTGGTGTTAGGTACGGAAGTCCCTTGGCTGTGATTCAGAAGTGAACAAGCAGTTTGGAGAGCAGCAAAACAAATGAAGCCTGAGCAAAACATGTGTTTTGGATTTTCTTTTAAGCTTTTGATTGAATTGCAATATCCTCACCTGCTCTCCAACATTCTTCATTTTCTCTGTGCTTTATAGCTCTCCCCACTGCAATATCTCCAGCCTACCCGTCGTCCAACATCCCTTACTCTAAACCTTTATATCCCCCACCTCATCATCACAAAACCATCAGCTTTCCCTGCAGTCCTGTACATCCCATACTGCAATACCCTCAGGCTTCCTGTACAACCTCTCTTCTTCCTCCTCTCTTCTCCCACTGGTATCCTTGTCTCTCTCTCACAACCTTTACCTATGTTTTCTGGCCTGCCAGCTGGGCTTGTTCAAAGCTCTGTGGGTACTGACTTGCTGTCCAGCTGCTGCCTCTTGCCTGCCAGGCATGGCAAACAATTCCCTGTCGTTCTGCTGCTGGGCCAACAAATGGCAGTGAGTGGGGCTCAGTGAGGTTCCTGTAGGAACGTTCAATCTTTGTATACTGAGCAAAAGTTACAGTATTTCTGTGAGAAACCAGATGGGGGCACCTCAGACCTTTCACTTAAAAGGAAGTTACGGTGCTTGATTTAAAAGATCTCTTCCTTGTGGCTGCAAAATCCTGATTCCTTACCCTCAGTGCCAACACTGAGAATTAGGGCTAATTTTGCCTTTTTTTACACTTGAACCAAAGAACTTCATCACTGATCAATCTTAAGAGTAAAATTTCCCTTTGAAAGCTGAATTGTCGACCTATTACGCATCAGGTTTCTCCATAATAGTAAAAGACTTAAGAGGTATAAACGATCTTAAAAGTATAGGCAGCAAAATTTTCTGCAGTCAAAATATAAATTAGAGAAAGTAACTCACTAGCTGGCGATCTTTTGAAATAGGTAGTGTTWCAATATCCCGAGCCTTCTGTTTCAGATCTTCTATCTGCATTCTCATTTTCTTGTGTTCCCATTCCAACTGAAAAATCCCTTTAGAGAATTCTTTACATTCCACCATGCTAGCAATTTTTTTTTCTCCTTGAGACTGAAAAAATAGATTAATCTTAATTAACACAMTTTACAGATTATGGAATAATTATTTGCAGTAACATGTGCAAGCTTCCAAAGTTATAAATTTAGTAAGGAAAACATGCTATACTGCAGTCTCTTTCCAGACTTTGCTCCAGATCGTTATCTTTTGTGGAATTTTGTTTCCTTTTATGCCCTGTGCCCCAGCCTTGGATTGTAGAAGGAGATGAAGAAAATTACAACTAACCTCTCTCTCCATCTTTCTATCTTTTATAAGAATGCAAAGGTATTTCAACTCTACAAAATACAAACTCGCTCTGTATAAGGTATTCTGCAGTTGTTACTGAAAGCTTTGTGCAATAGCAGTAACAAGCAATTTTTGTACAGCTAGAATGCCTATAAAAAAGAACATTTAATGACAGTATGAAAAACTGGTTTAAGTATGATCACCAAATTCACCTTACATAAAAAAGTGTATTAATTTTTWAAATCTTAATGTAAGCTACCGTTTAAATGCTTCTTAACATGACTATAAGTTTGCCTTGAGGGAATTTTTGGACTGGTGCCCAGGATATTAGCATTTTCTATTTGCAGGGTGTGTGTAAGTGATGATGTGTCTTAAAACTGTTGCCATTTCATTGATCTGAATTGTATTGATCAAACATCAAGAAAGCAGTCTGTATTGCAATCTTTACATCATGATAAGAGACTTTACAGAATCCTTAATAGCCTCTACATTACAATGGAGCCTACTGGTGTGTAGTAATGAATTGAAACTAGTTGTCAAGCTGGAGAAAAAGCAAGGCCTCTGAAGAACAATACATTTGTTTAAAAAGCTTAAATTTCCTTCAGATAATGTAAATTACCATGATAGAGCAATTCAATTCTTCAATAACACTCTTATTAATGAGAATGGCATCAGTGTATTCTGGGATCTCAGTACTTTCCAATTCCACCTGTCCTTGTTTTAGCAAAAACTGGATAGTCAAATTCAACTGAAGTTTCATCTCCTTCTCCTGCAGCCTAAAAAGGCAGAAAACAAAACCAATGTTTAGTGATTTCAACAGGATTATAAAAATCCTCCCATGATTCTCAAAATGTTCATCTTTTGTCCTGGTTTGGGCTGGGATAGAGTTAATTTTCTTCCTAGTAGCTGGTGTAGTGCTGTGCTTTGGATTTAGTATGAGAATAATGTTGATAACACGCTGATGTTTTATTTGTTGCTAAGTAGTGCTGACACTAAGTCCAGGACTTTTCAGCTTCCCATGCTCTGCCAGGGCATAAGAAGCTGGGAGGGGGCACAGCCAAGACAGCTGATCCAAAGTGGCCGAAGGGATGTTCCATACCATATGACACCATGCTCAGTATATAAACTGGGGGGAGTTGGCTGGGGAGCAGCGATCGCTGCTCGGGGCCTGGCTGGGCATCAGTCAGCGGGTGGTGAGCGGTTGCATCACTTGTTTTTCTTGGGTTTTGTGCCTTTCTCTGTCTCTCCCCGATCCCACCGGCGGGTGGGGGGTGGTGAGCGAGTGGCTGTGTGGTGCTTGATTGCCGACTGGGGTTAAACCACGGCAATTTATTACTGGCAAGTGGTATGTTCATGTAGGGGTTACTCTTTGACAGCTTGTCTTCTGTTTGCTCCCAAAGTGACAACACAATTTGCAACTCATTTCCATACATCAAGTTTTCAACCACTGGATTCAGTTTAACACACTCTAGCAGATGTTCTGAAAGAAAGTATTCTTACTGAACAGGAATCTTAACAACAATTGAAAAGGAAATGGAGRAGACTCCCAGCCAGCACCTGTTTTCTTGTATAATTTATCCTGGGGTTTGTTCCTGAATGACGATGAATGTGGAAATTATGTCATGTACATGAAAAAATAAAATATTGCAGGTCCAAGCAGCTCAGTGAAATTAGGTGTCACATGACTGAGCAGCATATTGCAATTAGGAATGATCACTGTATCTTAGGCCTACATGAGCAAAATTTAACTGAGCTAGGTAGAAAATATGGCCTTGAGGGCTTTGGGGGATTCACTGTATGATGGAGCTTTTGGGGCAGTCAGTTTGCATTGAAGACCATGCTGCCATCCTTACTGATGTTGTTACTTAAGATGGTAGATTAAGACTGGTTTGGCCTGCTCACATCTGCTGCAATAACACCTCATTTCTCTTAGATGAATCCTAGATAAAAGAGTGTTGGAGAAAACAGCTGTGTAATTCTGTACGTAACTTTTGGTTCTGTGTTGGTGGAGTATTAAAATGTAGCTGAATATGGGAAAAAAAACAAAATTACCAAGTGAGTTCTTGGAAAATATCTTCTATTTCTGACTTAATCTTCTCATTGTCATCCATTCTTCTCTGGAGAAAGGCCTGCATCTCTGCCAATGTTAGGGCTTTCCATTTCACCTATGCAAGCAATATTGTGACATTCTGAACTTTTTCAACTTTGTCAGTATGTCAGGSCAAGCCTCTTCAAGAACAGAGAAGACAAGTTCTTAAGAAGACATATATATGTATAAATATGCAGCCTGGTATTTTGAGAATCCCAATAGAGCACATGAGACACAGAGGTTACGATCCTTACACTCTGCTTAGAAAATAATTTATTCATTTATGCATAGTTTATTCACATGAAGGGAAATCACATTTCCTTCTCTCTTGGTCAAAGGTCATGTATCTTTGTCTCTGGATAATTCAGATTTACACCTTCATGCTTTTAATCTGAACAAATAGCTTGCTAGAACTATAGAAAAATATAGGAATGCATTAGTGCAAATGTAGAATGCTAATGGCAGGGAATGACTCCAACAGAAATCAAATACCTTAATAGTTTTTTGATATGGATAGAGAAAAAGAAAATTATCCTCTTTTTTAATGAAACCATATCAAAGTCACAATCATTCTGATCAAATCCGTCCACACTAATATGCTAATTTTTCCTCTGAAGGAGAACTAGAGCTGGTTTCCCTTGATGACATTTCTATTATTATGAATTGAACGTGGCCAGAAGCAACCTTCAAACTCAAATGCAGCTTATGTATGCTGCATTGTCATTTCACCAATAGCTTGACCCTACACCTGAGCTCCACAAAAGTTTAAGACCTGAAAGTATTAAGAAGCATACCGGCAAAATAAAGAATTTTACATACCAACTCCTCACTCTCCATTTTATTTCGCCTAGCTAGACAAAAATGTTCCCATATAGACGGGTCTAATCCATTAGGCATGTGCTCAGGACTATCCAGTTCATCCATGGCTTTCATTAAAAGGGTAAGTGCATCTTTGTAATCTTCAGCTGAGCCTGAACAGTCCCCATATGGGTTAGCGGTGTCAAGGAGACTTTCTGTCACTGGGGTCCTAGTGCACATACACAGTACGTACAGTATTTACTTTTTATTTTATCTTGCATAAAAGAAGCTCACAAACAACTAAGAACATTTCATACTCTCAATCTCTTGCAAAAAGCAAATAGGTAAGTCTGCACCTTACACAAAATAAGAATATATGTTTTTTAAGAACTGAGGATTATTTTGATTGCATTTAAAATAGATTGTGTGGGGTGAATAAGGAAAYGTAAGTACTCAAAATAGCAATTCTTAGTGTGATAGGAAATCAACCATTGTTAACTATCGAATAAAAAGCAGCCAGTCTACTGATTATCAAAATAATTTAGACTATTAAAATAAACAGCATTCTCATTCTTGACACACAAGAAATATTAGTATTTAAACAGATGGAATCAGAGGGGATCTTACTTTGGTCGATGTTTGTAAAGTTGGCAAAGTTCATCAAGGAGATTGGCAGGTATGTCAGCAAACTCCTTTGTAAAACCACATTCCAGATTCTAGGAGGAAAACAGAAAGCGTCCTTGTTACCACAATGTTCTTTTAAAAAAAGCATCAACCTGCCCATATCTTAGAAATGCAGAATGTGGTGCTCTACCAAGTGCTGCCAAGCAGCACAGGAATCTGGACTATTTAATAAATTCTTCTATGCACATACTCTCCTTTACTGCTTAATTTCAGTGATCAGCAAGTTAACCAGACTCATCCCATGCTTACAATGAAGTATGTTCTTCTCATTATCAAGACACAGCATKGACATTTTAATTTCTGAATCTCCTTGTGTTTGTCGAGAGTCTCACCTTCTCTTCAGCTATTGCATTTTCATAGGTGTCTATGTAAGCTTCAATTTTATTTTTTGTAGTCTGGATTGTTCTTGCAGTCTTGACCTATAGCAAACCCAGAAAATTTCAGGAATGAAACTCAGCCAGCAGAAGCATTGAATGGCCATTCATATACACTGATGAAGCTGACACTTTCTTATTTCTAGAGAAAACCTTGTGAGCTATTTTTCCTAACAATATAATGCCTTCTTCAAGGGGTTACTTGTAGATACTGCTAAAAGGTGAGAAGGTGCGAAATTAAACTTGACCACTGCTTAAGAAAGTAAGAAATCTGTGTAAGAAATATCTTATACAAATGCTTACAAGTCTTCTGTTTAAACTTTGAATGTAAGGACCTGTGTTGATACTTGTTTTCAGTTGCACAGAAATTTCCTTTTCCTTTCATGTCATCACAGGTAAGACCAGTCAAAAATTCTCAAATGCTGTTCAAGACCAGTCAAAAATTCTCAAATGCTGTTCAAGACCAGTCAAAAATTCTCAAATGCTGTTCAGTGGAGGGTTCTTCATTTTAGAATGCAGTTTGCTGTTGTCATGACATAGTTCTGCTATGTGTGAGGATACTAAGCTCATCTGTTTTATCAAGGCTGTTAAATGCTTATACTCTGCTGAAGAGACTGTTTTGTTGTATTTGGCAGTTTGTATGGACCAAAAGATATACCAACGGAAACATTTAGAAAATTTAAAAAAAAAAATGTATTTTTAAAGTAAGCTGGTATACACTTGGCCTCCCATAATTGTAAAACTAGTTCGGCCTATTCAGTGGTAGGGGCTAGATGCCTACTTTGGAACCTCTCCCTGTAGTTCACATACAAATGGCYGCTTGCAGCTCCAAACACAGAGGTCTGTACAGGTCTGCAGACTACCACCACTTAGATCAACTGAGTCACACAGGTATTGGCAGGACACAGGAATCAGAACTGTCACTCAAAATTATTACTGTGGGCAGTAAGCACTTGTATTGAAATCCAGATCTACTACTTGTTCTCTCCAGTCTTTTGTTGACTTGTATATGATTTGACAGGGATGGGTAAACTCTTCAGGAGATTAAATTGGTCGATAAGACTATAAACACATTGTACTCTGTGGTATGTTCTGCTTCCATGGTCAGGTACTCACACGCCACCTCCGTCTATGCTTTGGACTGGCAAACACAAGTCAGCGTGGCCCTGGCCTGCATTAGACACCTCAGTGAAATATGTGATAGCATTACACATTCTTTTGTGCATCCTTCTGTCATAAAAGCATCATAATTGGTGTTTCCAGCTTGATAGTGGATACTAAAAAATATATATAGCAAACAAATAGCAGCATGCCCTTTTGAATGTATGGAGCTTTACCAAAGAAATCCAGATGAACCAAGATGAGTATCTATTAAAAAACATATGTATTTATAATGTACGTCACCTGTACAAGTTGAAAAAAAATCAGTGACCCTGTAAATTGTCAGAAAATCATTTATGGCAAAATTTTGATTTGGAAAGAGCAGTCTTCACAAGAAACTGTATTGTAAATATTACACTTTTCCCAAGAACAGCATTCCAAATGATAACTTACCTCTTCTTTCTCCTTTTTCATAAGGAAATTACGAAGTCCAGCTTCTCTAGTGTCCAACTCTTCATTCAACAGTAAAGCATAGATGAGATTGACTATTTTGAGTTCTTCCTGTAGAAAGATTGCAATAAAAAATGTTAACATTCCTCCTGCACAGAGGCAGAGATGAAAAATTAACGTTCTCTGTGATACCTGATAGATGACCATCTCTATTTTCACTTTTCTTTCAGAGAGTTTGCACACAGTCTCATCAAAATTTTGTGTTGTTTCCTGGATGGAAGCTTCAAGTTTCTTCAATTCATTTTCCAGTGACTGGGGAAGGGAAGGACAAGAGCAGCAATATTACATCTGGAGAAACAAAGAAGCTCTGATATAGTATATTTGATGCTGGAGAATGCACAATATGGAACTGTATCCTTCAGCCAAAAGGTCCCAGAAATTACTTGTTTGGAAGGAAAACGCTGCCAGGCTACCAAGTTATGTTGTCCAAATACCACTTTGAAGGATAAATATAATTGTATTATTTGTGTGTGGCATCAGCAACTCTGGGAATGGAACTTGAAAAAAAAGTTTTAGGAATACTGGTACATTTGTGAAGGAAAGTTACCTTYTGTCAGATATCACAAGTTTTGGCATGCATTAATTGGTATAAGTAGAGATTGCCTTATTTTACTGTCTAAGCTAGGACTTATTTAATATGCCACATGAGCTTTGTTCTTCATTTGTTCTTCATTTATTCTATTTATTAGTATTCATTTTTAGAAGTAGCTCCTGAGAAAGATCAGAAGCTTTGGTCATGAGCACTGTGAACAAAACCACTCCTTTTCTCATTCTAATTTACCCTTCTATACTTTTCTTTTTCTTCATTCAGCTCCTTGACTTTTTTCTCATGTTCTCTAAATATTTTCTTTTCTTCATCATTCCAAACATGCTCAGGCTTGGATATAAAAGGAGGTGGAGGAATATCCTGGAAGTATTAAAGACAAATATGCTTCAAAAGCTGTATTAAGTCTCCATAGCACACTAACAAACTATGGCACGCATCAAATTTAATGAAAGGTATTTCTTAGTGGTAAGTATGGTACAAGCCTTAGGTCTAAGTAACATATATATTCTGTTTCTCTGGTCTGTTACTTGCACCAGTAGTTCTGTTGTATATATATTATGCTATTCTCTCGCACTTGCTTACAGGTATTCACTACTGGATCTTGTAAAATACAAGTATTTTGTACTAAAACGTACTACTGTCAGTACAAGATACACCACATTTTCTGTTTCAGAACCCCAAATCTAACTCCATGCTAATGTATACTTCTAAGTGGAGTCCTAATTTTCCAAAMCAGATCAATTCCAGGGAGAGCGCTTGGGTCTGCCCTATCCTTTTTCTGTGATGCTCCTTCACATTCTTTCCTTCCTCTAATACTGTACTATCTACATTTGCTGAGTTAAATGGAACACAGTATTTTTCTGTAAGATCACAGCCATGGATAACAGACCCTTCCCCCAGCAATACCGTTGTTGTAATAGCAAGACTAGATTATGTTCCTATAGTATCCCACTGTGATAGGGACAAGTGTTGATGGGTAAATCATATGCAGGCACTAGAATCTTGTGGTCTCTTTTGAGTCCAGTGTATGGTGTCTTATGGAGTCTGTCCAGGCATAATGCAATTCTACAATTCTCTGACTTTCTTCTATCACTTAGGATGGAAATATTTGCTGGTTGAATTTCACATTTCCTTAAAAGCCCACAATCTACCTAAATGATATGTCAGAAATGCAGCTCACCATTTTCAAGATGTCTTCCTTTTTGACTTCTAGCACTCCACCCATCATGTCATTAAGAGCACGCAGTCTTTCATCGTCCTGGGAATGACCACAAAAAATATTTTAGGGTACAAAAGGAAGTGTAGTAATTGGAAGTTTTGGGAAYGATAATAGGGTAGTTCATCTCTAGATCACCCATACGATTATACTGTGTGTCACTAGTAGATTAATGCTCTTCGGTGATRTGTGTGAAATATGCTAAAAGTCTCAGAGTTTTTTCTGGTGGACGTGGATGTTCATATACCAAATAACTTACTAAAACTGCCATTCTGGCAGTTTTGGAAAGAATACATAGGCTTAGACTACTCCTGGCCAGTTGGCAGGCTAGGATGAAGGAAATTGTAGTGTCACTGTCTTATTGTGCATTGGGACCAGACCCATCTTAGGCTTTTCACAGATGCATTTCAAAGCCAGAGGAAAGCATTATGATCTTCTAGTCTAATCCCTGAAGAACAGAGGTCACAGTCAACAAACACATATCAAGCACAAAGCCTTTGCTTGAGCAGTAGCACGTATTTAGAAATGTATCTAGTCCCCAATCACCTGATATGGTATTTTTAATTGCCACTGAGAACATTTTTAAAAATTGTGAGCCTAACACTAAATCTTTTCTTCCCCCAGCTAGTCTATGTAGTTCTGACTGTAAATGATAATAAGAGGGAAAAGGCACACATCATCATTACCTACCATTTTAAATTTATTCTCCCATACTACATTACTGGAATATTCCAGTGCAGCATTAACTAAATAAGCCTAATCAGAGACAAAGGCCTATTCAGTAAAAAGGATACTACTTTAAGTACCATAGCAGCAAGGCGTCTTTCCATTTCAAGCTTAGCCAGCATTTCTGCTTTCTCTGTCTCTTGGCGAGTCAAGTATTTTTCAACTTTAATCTGAAGGAAGAAAATGAGGTTTATGTCAGGGTTCTTTTCTCCAAACGTGATCACATGTGGACATTTGGAAAGATGGTGTAATACTAATTCTTAATGCTTTTTGTATCTCTGCTCTATGATAAAATTCCTCAAGAAGACAATTATTGTTTTGAACAGTTCCAAAAGCTATATTTAAAAATGCTAAAATACAAACTACCATCTTTTTTGTTRATATTAGTTGTATTTTGTGCATACCTTTTCTGACAGTGGAATAACACGGGCTGGTGGGAGAGCAGAGAGAAGTGTGGAAAGACTGACCAAAAGAGCAGATAAGATCAGTGGAATGTATTGTATAGGAAATACAGTGTTTCTTTATAAATTATCAATTGAATTTATAAGTACAGTACTAAGTATGCTTTAGTACCTAGATACTTAGTTTGAAACTACTTAGTTTCAAAATGGTGCTCAGAGAAAAGAGAGAAACCCTTATCTATGGAAGTAATCCCTGCAAGCCTGGTTTGAATCTTATAGTCAAGAACAGGGGGAATTTCTACCTCATTTATGGGCAATTAAAAGCTTTTAAAAGCAATAAATTAAGATTGTATACATTTCATTCATTTCAGATTGACTTATTAAGAGCTTTCTCCCTAAAAAGAGAAGGGAAGCAAAAGAATCAAAAGGTTGATTTTAGGTACACAGACACATCTGTTTTAAGGCTTTTCAGTACTGACACAATGTCTGGAAATGAGAAGAATTAGAGAACCATATTTGAGTGGGTGAAAGAGAAAGATTTATTTTTCAGACACCTCTGAATCCTGAACAGTGAGCGCTCGCTCTGGTATCTCATCATCTGTAAGAGCTGGCTCCCACACTTCCACTTGAAGGTCAAGTTGTGCCAAGATTTCTCGGATCCTCAGGTTTCTTTCTTTCACTCGTGCTATCTCTTGCTCCTTTTGTCGTGCAACTATGTCAAATTCCTTATTAAAAGCAGTTTTCACTTTGTAAATGATGTCCTGAAATGCCAAAAAAGGAAACAGCAATACTGCACAGGTCACAACCATTCATGATTATATACCACTCCTCAAGCCATCAGAATCATAAATGTGTGCATTTGTGTGTGACAGGGAGATAAACTAGTAAAGCCCTTTTGTGAAAATCATAAGGGCAGAGTTCAAGCTTTGTTAAATGGAGGTGGGCAAATTATCAGTTTTTTTCTTTTTTTTCCTAGAAATTTTTATTCCTTTTCTTCTACCTATTTGCCATTTGACACAGATTCTGAAACAAACATACTGCTGCCAAAACTAGATAAAAAATTAGGCTGCCTTCTATTTGCTGGTTTTTGCACTCTTCCGCTGAAAGAAGAAAGGGCCTCAAAGAAAAAAAAACACGTGACCTGTAAATCTAGAGATTGTAAATCATAGGTGCAGGGAGGCAGAGTTAAGGACATACTTTCCTGATTTTCAAATGATGCAACCTGCAGTTTCAATACGCTTTCATGTGATTTTCTGTCTGACATATGTAAGTAAAATGTGCCCATTAAATAAACATTGGAAACTAATTTTTTAAAACACCTTATAATGATTTTAAAAAGCATATATTCTTAGTGGATAAATTCTTCCTTTAGCCTAAATACAGACTATTAGAATATTGGAATATTGAGAGAAATATATGAGAATWTTAAGAGAGAAAACCATGTGTCTCTCCTACTGTGTCAATTTACTAAAATGAAACACGAAAAGAACTTCAGTTCTATCATTAAACTTCACATTTTGAGATGCTTAGCTCTTTGCAATTTGTATGACAATAAATATTTGTGTCCATGATTATTTCATTGATCTCTAATATAATAATAAATTAGGATGTAATAAGGCAGGATGGCAGATAAGGTACAATGTTGCTGGGAGAAAAAAGGCTGTGCTGAATGCCTAGTCAGCCACCTTGCTCTCAGCAAGCTCACTCCATTGGCCAAGCACACTGAAGATATATCTACACTTAGATATATCATATGCTTCTTTAAAGCCATACAGTAGAAAAATCTTATTACATACAAGCTTACATCTAAAAGTGCTCCTTGTGTTTCTTCCCCATCTACTTTAAACACTAGTATATCTACTAGATTTTATGTATTACAATGCATAATCATTGAGCTCTGCTACCAYTTACAGTCTTAAAGAGCTCTGAGGCGGCAATGCTTTATAGTAGTTTAACCACTTCTACCCTTGTAGATCATCTTCATTAGAAGCCTATTCTGTAGCATGTTTACTACTTAATAAACTGGCCAGGGTAAGAGAAGTAAGAGAGTCTGATAGTAATGAATAATAAATAACAGAAACATTGAAGACTCCAAATGAAGGGCTGGTAAGACTGGGGAGAAAGGAAATGGTGTGAGGATGCAGCTGATCTTTCATTCAGCAGCAAATAATAGGGAAAGAGGTCATGTTTTCACAGGGCATGCTGAGATGCGCAAGCTAGCTTTGGCTATACAAACTCTTAAACTGAAGCACCAGTGGGCAAACACAGATACCCTCAAACTGGGTAACCAATTTCATAAAAATACAGATACCCTCAAACTGGGTAACCAATTTCATAAAAATGTTTTTCTTCCAGACCTGAGCTGGCATATCCACATGGTGCTCTACTGCACTATGTGCATTTATCAGTTTTCATCTCAGTAACTCATAGACCTGCGCAACTCTCCATTGTATAGTGTCAGTATGCCCAAAATCTTACAGTGGCTGTGACTGCTTTGAGAACCAACAGATATGACAGCATCACTGCAGTAATACAAATTTAAGAAGACATCACCTTCAATAATACTATCTGATTGACTTTCTGCTCCCTGGTGTGCAAGTCCCACTGGTGGTATAGGATAGATGTGTCTCCACCATACTGAGAGCTCAGACTTCCAATCAGGCAGTAAGATGCACTATCATCAGCCATTACTTCTTCTGCCTTCTCTCCTTCCTTAGATGATACAGTCTCAGACTCAATCTCAAGACTTTTCTTCTGAACCTGAATATCACAAACATGATAACTGTGTTAATTTTGTACACGATCCAGTGGCACACGTATGAATAAATTCTAGAGGTTATATTCTGCAATTAAGCTCAGTGATCAAAATAATACAAGTTGAAATGATCAATATTGGAATACTGAGTCCATTTGTAGGTTCCCCAGTACAAGAAAGACATGGGCATACTGGAGCAAGTCCAGTGATAGGCCACTAATACAATTAAGGGTTTGAAGCATCTAACATGCAAGGACAGGCTGAGAGAGCTGGAATTGTTTAGCCTCCAGAAGGAGAAGGCTTGGGGGGATCTCAGTAATGCATATAAAAACCTGATGGTGGGGAGTAAGGACAACAGAGCCAGACTCTTCTCAGTGGTGCTCAGTGACAGATTGAGAGGAAATGGGTATACATCAAAATACAGGACATCCAACTTAAACATAATAAAACACTTTTCCTGTGAGGGTTGTCAAACATGGGAAGAGGTAGCCCATAGAGGTTATGGAATCTTCCATCCTTGGACATATTCCAAACCTGACTGGACACGGCCATGAGTAAATTGCTCTAGGAGGGTTGGACTAGATGACTTCCAAAGGGCTCTTCTAACCTTGGCTATTCTGTGATTCTTTAATGCTAATAGATTAGTTCTAAGCAAAACCACAACATTTCATCTTTATTTATCTCTTTAAATTTTTTTTGACAATTTCTACAGCAAGAAAATGGACCTTAGAAATGTAACTATGTAAAGAAGGGTTAAGATGCCAGCTCAGAACATCCTGATCTGAAATGCCTTTATACAGTACTTCAAAGAGATTGTACCTTAAGATCAGCTGTCTCAATATTCTTTAACCGGAGAACTTTCTCCAAAGTTTCCAGCTCTTCTTCACTACGTTCCTTCAGTGGATAATTCTTCACTTCACAAGCCATATGGAAGCACTGTTCAAATTAAAAAAAAAACAAACAAAAACCCAAAGTAAAAAGTTCTTCAGAATGCATCTATCAATTCATTTGTTCAATACCTGAATGCTAAACAGTTATAAAGACTTCTTAAAATCAGGAAGAAAGTTGAGGATTAATTAATATAGACAATGTAGTAAAAATACAGGGTAATACAAAAACCACTTGCCTTTTTGGTTGTGAAAATGGTTGGTTTAATATTTGCTTTTTTCCTYCTTTTTTTTTTTTTTAAATAATCTATGGAAAGCAGAGATTACCTTAACTGCACGGCCTTTTACACACATAGCATCCCAGCACTCATGTTTGATGACATCCTGCAAATAGCAGTTGGCTAAATTCTCTGTCTCAATCTCCTTCCTCACCTTTCAAGATACAGAAAAGAAACAAGATGTCGTGCCAAATAACAAGATATGGGCAATTTGTATTAAGTTATTGAAAGAAACCTAACATGAAATGAATTACCAATATTTCATCATCTTAGACTATCGCAGCTGTCTTCTCCAAAAACTATATTGCATACTACTGAAAGGCATCATTTTATATGTGAAGAAAAGCATTCTAGAACTTAAGCAACGTGCCGAAGGCCACAGTGTCAGATTTATAGTTTCTGGCACAGATCATATTCCAACTGACAATGTCTGCATCGGCAGCTTCATCTGCTTCAAAAAGTGGCTTTAAATACTTTTAAGTTTTCCTGCTTTTTAGCAGTGAACAGCAACTTTGAGATCATCCTCTGTTCTTCAATCACTCTTTCTCCTTTCCACTGCTAGTTTTAAAATGTTCTGCCCCCATTCTATCATACCCTGGCCACTTCTTGTTCAGCCTCTGCTTGTGCTCTTTCCTGTTCTTCTATATCCAGGTTGAACTCCTGCTGCTCCAGTTTCTCAATGTCTGGCACCTGTTCATTTTCATGCATCATTTTCTGAATCTGTTGTTTTTTAAAATAAGTATAAGGAATAAAAAGTAATTTGAATGTGAATAGAGGAAATGCTATTTTTAACACTATAGAACTTGATATCAGAGAAAATGATTTTAATTGCCTTCACTTTTAACTGCTTCATGGTAATTGGTAGAATGTGCTGCCTGTAGCTAGTGACAGAGACTACTATGTGAATATATTTCATCTTTCTCTTAAAGTTGATTTGGATGTTATATGTGAAGTTGTGTATACTTTCTAAGAACCTGTAGTACACAATTCTTTATTCTCTGGTTCCAAGAACATTATTAAGTTGTTATCAATCTCATACAGTTCAACAAAGGGAAGTGCAAAATCCYGCACCTGGGTAGGAACAGCCCCATGCACTAGGATATGCTGGGTGCTGAGCAATTGGAAAACAACTTTGCAGAAAAGTAGCTGGGTGTCCTGGTGGACACCAAGTTGAACATGAGYCAGCAACATGCCCTTGTGGCAAAAAAGGCTAATGGTATCCTGGGCTGTATTGAGAGCGTTGCTAGCAGGTTGAGGGAGGTGAGAGACATGGACATACTGGAGAGAGTCCAATGAAAGTGATTATGAGACTGRAGCATCTCTCATATGAGCAAAGGCTGAGAGAACTGGGACTGTTCAGCCTAAAAAAGAAATGGCCTGGGGGGAATCTCATCAATGTATATAAATACCTGAAGGGAGGGTACTAAGAGGGCGGAGCCAGGCTCTTTTCAGTGTCACCCAGTGAAGGGCAAGAGGTTCCGCTCAAACATCAGGAAACACTTTTTTACTGTGAGGGTGACTGAGTACTGGAACAGGTTTCCCAGAGAGGTCATGGAGTGTCCATCCTTGGAGATAATAAAAATCTGCCTGGACATGGTCCCTGGGCAGACTGCTCTAGGTGACCTTCTGCCTTATCCTCTTGCAGATAGCAGTTTTATGGAAGAAAACAGAAGAGGAGAGGACAGTAGTTTCTATAATGGAAGGTTGTTAGACAGGCAAAAACTAGCCTGCTGAGGGGATAGATTGCTCAAAGTATAAGGGTGGTACAAAATATTTATTTGGAGTGAAGGAAACTGAAAACCAGACAGTAGTTCCTGGCAGGTTCAGCATATAGCCCCTGAAGAAGCATGTCTCTTTATTACCTGTCTGCTCAGAGTTTATGACAAAAATGTAACTGAGTGCTAGAGCTGATAGCCATAAAGGAAGTGTACTTGTAAACAAAACTGAGCCATTACCCTTGTAAGAAACTCACAGTTTTACGCAGCTTTTTAATTCCCATTTGCAGCTCTTTCTTCTGGTTAGCAAACCTCTGAGTCTCTTCTCTAATGACCTGACATAAAACAAATATATTGTTGAAAGACAAAAATAGACAAGAAGAGAAAAAAAGATTGAAATAATCTAAAGGAACATTATCTGTACGGAAAACAAAACTCCGAAGGGATTAATAACTGAAACAGACATAATCCTAATTCAATAGGATGATTCTCAGAATTGCTCAAGAGAAAAAAGATTGTACAACCAGGTCACATTATACACTGGTTGTAGAGCAACAGAGCTTAAAAGAGAAAATATTAAAGAAAGAAGTAATTACAAGTGCAATGATTGCAGACACATTGAATTGTGTAAAGCCTACTGCCAGAATTTGTTAAGTGTTTTATCTTCCTTAGATTTTTCATTGTCACTAAGCATTTCCAGTGGGATATTTAAAGCCACAAGTAAACTAACATCTGTTACTCATTGTGGAAGCTGTGAAATTTTCTTTGYCCCTACAGCCTTGCCAATTCATCTCTTAGGGAAAATTTTGCAATCAGTCCGCACTTCTGGAATTTGCTTTCTAAAATAAGTTTACAACTTTAAGTAGGATGATGGCTATTGATTGAAAGGAAGGGGTGTATCATTCTGACATTGGGTGGACTCCATCCTCTAAAAGTCAGATGCAAGTCTCTTAGGACCTTAATGAGCAGCTTAAAACAGCCTAGGACGACATTGCTGCCCTTCAACCTTTGCTTCTCATCACCTAGCTGATACTAATAGTCAYGTGGTACTCGTGTGTATGCACAGTCACATGGATTTGCCAAAAAATCCCAGTAAAGACATCAAAGCATGAGTGCCAGCATCAAAGCAGAAACAGGAATATATGTCTGGGAGAGTGATGGAGAAGCCACCACTTGCAGTGGCAGTATGTYTTAGATTGACTTAAGCCACTTGTGAAACTGCATCATAATTTGGAAAGTCACTCCTGAGATCATCCAGAAAGCAATGATATTTTGCTTTGTCCTATCATTGAACATCAAAAGCTGGACAARATACACAGCCCTGGCTCATATCAGAAAGAACCTCCTAGCATCTATAAATTCATATTTCTGGGAAAAAAAATAATCTCTACTAACACTAACATAGCAGGTTTTTTGGCTCACAAAGTGCTAAAACCCCTCTTGGTAGACAGTGAGAGCTTTGATGCACTTTTACTCATAAAAAACTTTGGTTACATAACATACTCACCTCAACCTTAACCTGAAATAAACCTCAGGAGTTTTGTAATTAATGTCATAATGTTGAGTATTGATTTATCAGTGCTGTAGAATTTGTTATTCTGGCCCTTGGGAAGAAGAGAGCACCTGCTTGGTTTCTGATAGTAATCTTCTGTGCAACTTTTTGACATTTAGAAGAAAAAAGTCTTTATAAGTTTTTAAAAGAAGCCAATTTCTCTGGCAATTTTTTTTTTTAGTTTATTCCTTGTGTAGAACGCGTCTTTTGGTCTTTAGAGGTCCTATTGTGCTAGGTACCTTCTCTGATGTGTTTATAACCTTGACCTAGGATTTCTAAAAGTCTAGATCGCAATGCCTTAAAGAAATGACAGAAAAGCTTTAGAAACTAGATTCCTTTACAGCATATAATTTGGCACCCCAAATCACTACTGACTCTTGAACACTCTGGCTTTGATTAATACTTGTTCTATGAAAGTACCTTCTTTATTTTCTGACCTATCCATGTCATGTCATTGGTACTGGTTGAATACAAACTGGTGATGTTTCCATCTTCTTCTGTCACCTCTACATTGGAAGATTTAAGTGGTGCCTCCTGAAATTAAGGATATAAACATCCATCTCAGGTACTTAGAGAGAATGAAAGAGAGACAGAAATTTAATAAAAAATGGACTCACATTAGAAGCAACACCACCACCACCAGATTCCAGAGTGTGTTACAACATTTTTATTCCCTAATCAATCCCCAGATTTGATCCTGCAAACCCTTGCTATTATGCAAAGCCTTTTGACTCCAACGGGCTGACTGTACTAATCTCTGTAATCACTGCTTTGCTTGATTTCAACAGAAAACTATATGACTAGTAACACACAATGTAAAGCAGTAACATCACACTGCTTTATGGGAATGACACATAACTTCACATTAGGAGAAACTGACTTTCACAGAGTTTTCTGTGGCTGAAGAAATCAAGTGAAACTGAAGATTTGAATGTCATCTTCCCATAACTATTCCATGTCCTTGATAATACTATTCCACAAATTAATAATTAAGTATATTCAGCCTATCCTCAGGGGTTTTCTTCTACTTTTATAAAAGTATCAGAGTTTGTTTTGAGAACAGTTTTTACCATGTGTAATTTTAGGATAATGATCAAACTTTTTTTCCCCATAAAAATACAGAAAACACCTTAAATTTCTCTTCTGGAAGTGATTCCGATGTGGATTCTGGGTCAAATTGCCATTCTGCCATAGATTTTAAAACAACATTTTCATTTGAAGTAGACTTGTTCAGTATAGCAAGAAGAGATTGCCAGTGAAAAGCAGCTTCCTTAACTTCAATCTTCTTTATCTTCCTAGTAAACAGAAAGGGAACTGATGTATTTTTTGTGAATTATGGAAAAGGACAAAGTATTAAATATTCTTTATAACATAATTATTAAGTTGTTTAAAAATGCCTATTCAATATTTTTACATACGATTCAATATTGTTTGAGTTCTAGAATTGCATAATTAAGTGACGTTTCCACAGAATTAGAAATTCTGAAACATGGATTACCCAGATTATAAATATTGTTCTGGCAGAGTCATCTTTACGCATCTACCTGAACATTTGTTACACCACAGAAAAGCTGTAGTTTCAAGTGTCTCTTACTCCTAATGTCTGCTAAGACCTCTCTACAGCCACAGCTGAATTCCCATTAAAGCTGTGATGTCTCCTAATCGCTGAGTTAAAATAGTATCTCATGAGATTACATCCCTTACATCCCCAGAGAACCCCAGATGGTTTATTTGAGCGATAAGAAGCTCACTATGGGTAATACTTATTAGAAGATACTCCTATATTTTGTATTGCAACCATACCCAAAGTACAAGACTTTTCATCAGCTAGGGAGACCGCCTCTAAAGATGAGAGGAGTGATTTTATTTCTATCCAATTCTTGTCCTTACTTTGAGACTAATAAAAAGGAAGTCTAGAATCACAAGTAGATGCAAAAATTAGTCTGTCAAGATACAAGAATTTACACCATCAATAATGGTCTGCCCCTTTATACATACTTCCATTTCAGACACACCAGGGCACCATCATTTTCGCCATTAACGAGGATGAATTTGCCATCCAGCGAAAATACCATGGATCTGATTCCCCCTCCTTGATATGAGTGACAATGCTTTTGAGCAAGTATATCCTACAAAAGTCATAGAAGCAGTATCAGCAAATAGATTTTTCGAATGGAATATGTCTGTAAATTATGCKTCTTTATTTTTAGATAAAAGTTAATCCAAAATGTCAATACAAAGTACATAAAAGACTGGGACTTATGAGTTCAAAATTTTTGACTACAGATGGGGCAAGTTTGTAGTATATTGATTTTGCAGGAGATAAAGAAGAGTAGTGAAATTATCTACCCTAAGATTTACTGGAGAAGAAAGTAAGTAGTTTGTATGATTGTATACACACTCATTATAAAAACAATTGTACTGTATAATGCTATGTCAGTTCATGTTCAATATAAATTTTACTGGAACACCTTATATTCAAGTGGAGAAAAGCTTACAGTGAAAGAAAGTAGCTTTCTTACACCTCTTTCTTACGTAAACCAAACAAAGCCTGTGCCTGGATGCCTACCTACCATAGTAGAAGTATGATAGATGAACAAAACACCATCCTTTGCTGCTGACGCCAGCCACCGGCTGTTGGGTGATAAACGGAGGAAACCTGATCCAAACTGATTGCTAGGAGTTCTYTTTTCTGATAAAAATACTGACAGATCTTCCAACATATTCTGCCAAACAAACAAAATGTTAGCAGCAGTTCAGGTGATTGAAATATCTATGCCATTTTGAGAAGACTAATGAGAGATTTGTGGGTTATCACATGTGTTGCAATTTAAAATGGTGTTGGATTACTGAGCTCAGGAAGCAGTACCATTGCTATGCTTCTGATTTGCTTCTCATCTTTTCAAAACGGTGTGTATTCAGTATGCTTGGGCCTGGAGTTTCTTGGCTCAGAAAGTATGGGACTTGTCAAGGAGGAATGCTCACCTTTGGAATTCACTTTCTTGCTTAACCTGACTCTTAAACTGAGGGAGACCTATAAGCTGCAGAGAGCTCCGTTCATCAGCAGGCAATGACAGTGGCTTCCTGAAGCCCCCACTACTTCATTGTGAGGCAGGGCTGGGCTGGGTTTGCGTTGCATCTTAAAGTCATGGGCTCACATTGGCTCAGTTCCTTCAATAGCTGGATATTCAGGTTACTCAGCAGACTGCACAAAAGCACAGCTCCAATACAGAAGCTACATGTGAAGTGCCTGCAAGCTGTATGAGTTTTAAGAACCAATATTTGGTTTTCTCTGTAATAGAACAAGGAGAGAAACCTTGCTTTTGCCAGGTTTCTGAGCAGGTGGTAGGACACCGAAAGTTGATGTTTATGGATGGATTAGGTATTTTTAGTGCAGAGAGGATTTCTTTAAGATAATATCCTGCTATATTCACTTCATCTACAGCCTTTGTTCACTGGTATTTAACCACCACCCAAAATAAAGCAGCTTCAGAGAATTACCTCTTCAGAGAGATGGTATTTACAGATGAAAGGTGCACAGGTACAGTAGCCATAGACAATGTTATCCTTCAATCTGACTGCTGAGCTTAAAGGGTAATCCAGATCATATTGCTCCTTTTTAATGGCACTAGCATTAAGCACTCCTTGTTCATTAACATACTTATCATTATCTAAAAGATTGAAAAAAGAAACAGGGAGGAAGAGGCATCACTACCATTAATGCAGGTGCTTCACCTATCAAGTAATCATGAAAACCAATCTCAGCACGGAGTGAGCATTATGTGAGTTTTCAAGGAGGAGACTGGGAATTAAGACACCTAGCTTTAATACGAACTCTGTGGGTTGTGCTGATGTAGCACACCGAAGTGAAGCAGAGAGGGAGCTCTACTAGCTCTAAAGAAGTACTAGAAACAGTTTAACCACAGTCATGCTACAATTTGTACACACTAATTTACCCTGCTTCTTGGGTATTACATAAGGAGTGCTAATTAGTTTGCATGGAGGTTCATGTCATCATTGCCTTCATCTAGAACTTATTTAGGCATCTCTGCCATGAAGTACACACAGTCTGGGTGGTTTTGGTTAAAACACTTAAGTTCACATCTGCAAAAGGGCATTTTATTCTTTTTGGTTCCTTAATTTGAGCTTTAAAGAGACACCTGAAATTAAGACTGATGTAATAACTGTAGATCTGCAGCAGCTTTGAAAATCAAGCCCCATTTTTTATGTCTAAAAATAGGCACAAAAGAAGCCCAAAATTAGTGAATATTTAAAGAAAATACTAACTTCATTGAAAACTACTTTTTAAAAAGTTTGTAAGTTGTAAGGCCTTTTAAAAATGAAATGTAAGTAACTAGAAAATCTGACACTGGGCTTACTAGTTTTACAGAAGTTTTCTCCACAAAAGGCTTTGTTAGTAATTCAATTGCATATAATGTGAGTAAAATGATACAAAAATAGAATGATGTTAATAATGAACACAGGCTGCGTTTTGCTGTAATGTGATAGGAGACATCACTGAAATCTGAAACTATATTGACTTGGCAATTCTTAGGTGGAAGAGACATAAAACTGGAAGTGCATGGTGCCACTGCCAACCAAGCCTACCCTGCACTGGCTGCACGGTGAGGACACCAAGCGCAACGTTAGCCTGCACTGTGCCTTAATTAAGTTAATGCATTTAAGTCTTTTCATGACAACGGAATTAGCTTCCCAGCTGATTCCAGAAAGTGCCTCAAATCAACGCATTCCTGGAATATCAGACACAATTAAAAGTTCTGTGATCACTCATGACACGCAAGTCCATTTTTTCTTGCTTATAGTACTTATAAAATGCTATAATATTATAGCTGTGTCCTGAATGACAGAAACAAATTGAGTTGTTTCACAGTTGAGGATGGCATATATCAAATAAATCATGAACAGTATTTGAGAATTTAGCATTGGTTACTCAATTTAGTGGAAGACTAACACGTCCCCTTCATTTTACTTCCAGATTATGAATAGAGATTCTAACTGTGATGTCCCAATAAGTACACTGCACACCGCAGATACACAGGGCCAGATTTCCAGAAGATGAATGGAGGTAGGTACGCCATTCTTAAGTCTCCTTAATTTTCCCCTTTTCCTCATAGTGCCATTTTTTTCATAGAATGTTTCCCTGTAATATTCCTTATTGGGATACAAGTTAATATTTTTTAAATACATTGGACTTTTTCCTTGGTGCTTTTATATAGATAAGCTATAACAAAGACAGGGAATCATTAGTTTTTGAGATATACCAACCTTTAACCTTTTCCTAATGAGCTATGATAATCCTTCGAAGAGGCTGGTGGGATTGATTCCATTCTGAACACCTGATATGCTAGTCTGCATATGGGTGATGCCAAGCCCAAGGCCTCTTTGTGGCTGGCTTTGGGCATTGCCCACACAGTAGTAATAATAACAACAACAATAACAACAACAACCACCAATTGTAGTAGTAGCTAAGTGGTGGCTTTGTGATTCTGCAAGTGAATTGCTTCTCTCCTTCCTTCCTTGGCTTTCCCTCAAGATATCACAGTCTTTCTGCTGAAATGATTCAGCTGACTGTAAGTCTACAGGCTGCTGTATGAGAAATGGTGTCCCCAGAGAATGTACAGATGAGATGAAGAAAGAGATTAAGATTGTTAGGATTTTGTATTAAGGGATGGCAATATGTTCTTGCCTTAGAAAAATATCACATAGTGTATATTTCAATTCTTACCTGTTGTGAGTGCTGAAGATAGACCAAAAATTTCCAGTCTTGCTCGCTGGACCTCTGCTACATTAAGAAGCACCACCACTTCAACTAAGTCATTCTTGAAGTCAGAAACTACAGAAATATCCAGCACCTCATCTGCCAACACTGAAGCAGGTAGGGAACACCAGTGCAAATTGTTACTGAAGCATGGTAACATTGTTTTTACTAAGAATCATGTGAAACAAAAGGAGATCCCTGTTCAGAATACATCTCAGCTCAACCACACAGTTTTGAACTTGCATTAAGATGTCGGACAAGCCACAACCTGGTTTCAGAAAGTGCTGCGTGAACACAACTTCAGCTTGAGGCATCGGGTGCTGAGAATGCTAAGCACCGAGGTGTTATTATTACACTAAACATTCAAATCTGAGTTTATATCCAGCTTGAATTGTAGCAATTTTGAGGCTGTCTGCTGATAACYGCCAGATAAAGCACAGAAAAGCCCTCCTCTAAGCCCTCCTTAGTAATTTCTCCTCTAAGAAGCCACCCAGACAATGAGAACATGATCAGGCAAATTCTGAAAGTTATCTAAGGAGATGTAATTCTATATTTGTCAAACCAATTAAAATAATAAAATAATGTCCTTTATACTTAAAATTATGATGAAGATCTATATGCACAGATGTGATCTGTAAGTATGTTATTGGAATTGAGGGACTGCATAAACAAATTTACACATTTCAGAAGAATTTTTTTGTGAGTTAAAATTTCATCATTTTTTATTCTTCAGTATCAACCAGCAAAGCTGACAACTCCAGCAGTCCCCATGTCAARGATGCCTGGGGTGAACATTTGTAACAGGAGATTGCACTCAGCTATCACGACCTACAGTTTTTTAGCCTAAATTCTCATACGGTGAGCCACAAAGGTCTTAAGTTCTTTGCCAGCACTATTACTTTTGTGCTGGAGTTGTGATCAGTTGGTCAGCTAATCCATTCTCTTCCCTGTGACTTATATGTGTCCTGGAAGATAAGTAATATTGGTGCATTTGCTAACTAAAATTACAGACGGAAAAAAAAAAAAAAAGATTGGCCAGGACAAAGTATGGCTGGGAAACAGGTGGGAAGAATATGTTTAGTCCTCAAAAAAAAAAGTAGAATGAAGAAGAGTGGCTTAGTCTGACCAGCAAATATACTTAAAATACAGCAAACAGTGAAAACACACAGTAATTAATGTTGTTACACATATTACCTACATATCCAAGAACTTGGAATAATTTTGAAGGCCGGGCATCTAGAATAAAGATATGTCCTTCTGTAGCTCTAGCGATGAGGAACTGGCCACTCTGATCATAACTAGGTAAAATATAAATCCAAGTAGAAAACAGTTCAATACAGTCAATAAAAAGGGTCAAATAATTCCACTCCCATAACTCTGCTGACTTCATTGAGGGCATAAATGCAACTGAAATTTCAGCTTCTAGGTTTACAGGGTTAGGGCCTGATATAAAGCCCAGTGCTATGAGTGCAATTTCTAATTGAGTGGGTGGTCAATCTAAAGCTAATGATACTCCATAGCAGTTTATGCTAACAACTTTATTAAATCTTTCTTTGAAGTTCACTTTTTTAAAAACAAAACTACTATACAGATTTTGATATTATTTTCAATAGACATGTTTTTGTTTGCATTGATTTGACTTTGAATAAGTTGCTTTCTGTATCTATTTTTGATGTTTTATCTTAGGTAACTGTGAAAAGAGATCACATCTGAGTGTCCAAATAACCGGCAGATTTATATTAAAGTTCAACAGTTCAAAATCCATTCTATTTTTTAAAAAGTAGAAGTAAAATACTCTCAGATTTTTCAATAAGTGGGAAAAAAAAAAAAAACAACCAAGCAAAAAAAGTCTTTTAGATCACTAGAGCTAATTACAAGAGGGCTGGTAAATTCTGGAACTGTAAGCAAATGAATAGTTGACAATGGTAACAAAAATCCACCATGTAAGAAGGGATGACCAAAAGGCTTAAACTTAACTTCAAAAAACCTCAAATTTATATTCAGTGAGAAATAACCCTCTTAAGTTCAGGTACATGGAATTGTGCATAATTACTGCATATGGTGATCTATGAGAAAGGATCTTGTACATCAGTATCTTCAGTGCTCAGTTAAACCTTCTTAAAATACAGGTTTATTATATCTCTCATATAAATCCTGCTACTACTCCTTTTGCAAGCAATTCAGAATATGTTGGAAAAAATGGAAGCTGTTAAAATATTTTACTTTGTTATTTTTAGAATAAAAACTTCAATTTTTTTGTTCAACTAGCAGCATTACTCAAGCAACAAATTGACAATATTCCTGCCCTACATACTTACTGCAAAGACAGCACTGGAAATTTGGAAAGAAAAATTCTGTGAACAACCCGTGGAGCTTCAACTTTGGTAACATCAAGGAAATAGATTTGACCTCTTTTGGTCCCTACAGCAACACTGTTGGAGGAGGGACAGCAAGCCATAGCAGTTGCCTAGTTGAGAAGTAAAAGATACTTAACAGTTTCATATCTTTTTATATATTATGCTATATGTTAGTATGCAATTTCTTTTACTATATAGAAGTCCCTAAAATTTGGAGAAGAAACCCCAAGTGGTTTATCTAAAAAACTTTTTTTTAACAAAGAAAGAATTTTAGAGACTTCATAGGAATTTTAACTATGCTCTGTATCTACATATGAAAAGCTAATTCTGCACTTCTCAGAAAAAAACATTATATCCACTATCCAGATTTTAAATGAAAGAAGTTCCACTTAAATAAAACAGTGAGTGCACTGTTATGTGTACAGCTGTTACAGAAAGGGATTTTTTTTTTTACTATTTTAGATATCAGGGTTTGAATGCATCTTAAATCAGGACAAAGCATTAACAGTTTGAAATACTTTTATCAACTCAATTCTTAAAACCTGTTTTTCAGATCAGTCAAGGCATTTAGTTTTTATACACTTCAAACTTTTCTTTCAGTTCTGACACGCATTAAAAAAATTAATAAAGTAATATCATAAAAATTYAGATTATTTACAAATATGTGCTTAAAGACACATCACTAGAACATTAGGTTGAAATATTTCCTCTGCTTTATGGCTGAGTTAAATACATGATTAGTTCAAAGAAAGGTTCTGAAAGATAATTTTTTTTAAATCTCTTTCATGGGTTGTTCAAAGACATTACTGAGCTTTCCTCAGCACTGATTGATCCAAATCTGTGGAATATTATGCTATGAATTGAAAAATACTAAAGAAAATTTTAAGTAGCAGTCACTATGTAAGCTCCTGGTTATGCGTACCTCAATATCAAGGTTTAGCTTGCTGAGGCAAGTTGCATCTTCCAGGAACCAAACTCGTACTTCACCTGAAATTGTTACAGACTGTTGAACAGAGAAAAACATAGTCAAAGGAGGATGGAATAACCAAATAGTCTGGAAGTGACTAGTGATCTCCTATAGAGTAAAAATTCAACTAATGTCTGAGCATAGCAGACCAAGCGTTACTAGTTTTGCTTGGAATTATCTTGCTTTTCCTTTAAGTCCAGTGGCTGCAAGGTACACCTGCCTAAGGAAAATATTTTAATAATTTTTGTAAATTGCTGCAACTACAGGAATGGTCTTTAAGCAGAATGAGACCATCTCGGGCAAAACATGTAAGCTTGATCAATACTAGCACTCCCACCATTCAGCCAGCAATAGAAAAACTTGCTTATAATTTTCTTTGCATAGGAAAGGGCTTAAGGAGAGGCCTTGTTTTCTCACATGAAAAATGATGCATATCACAATGGTGCTTGAGTTCTTCCTATATCCAGGCAATTTTGTAATTTCACAGTAAAGTATGGCTAGAGATCAATCAACCCTCACATTACTCATTCAGAGTCAGGTAAAATTTATCATTCCCACACTAACAACAAACAAACAGATTCAGCAAACCTAACTGATTAAGACCACAGGGTTCCTAGGCTGGCTACCTGAAGAATTCATGGCCTGGAGATTAATCATATTTGCTGGTTAAAATATATGTCTTGCAGGAGTCAAAGACATAGGAGGAAAGCAAGGAATTTCTCAGAATGGACAGATCCATGAGTAAGGCCTTCTTTGTCCCTGGACCCAGGACAGAGGCATCTCTCAGGCTGTTCCAATTTGTGCTGAAGGCTGAAAAGATCAGTAGGAATTTCTTGTTCCAACATCTATTCTCTGAATTGAATCCACCTTTTGCTCAGCTATGTTCCTGAACAATAATGAGTCACACAAATCAACAGCAGAACCAATATGACATTTTAGCCATCTGTGAATTATCCACCCTGCATTCTAGGGCAAGTTCTGACCCTTTTATAGGCCATACCTGAATTAATGCCATTTACTTGCTTAATGAGAAGTTACACAACTGTAACAAATATCAGAACTGTCCCAATCTCTACAAGGCTTTTGATTTTGTGCCTCAGCAACATATTGGTTACCTGAAAAGAGCCACTATTATATATAAGAAAGAATACCATACCACACAGTACTTGTTCCCTGGAGTAAGAAAATCAGCTGCCAGAAAACAACTGCTGCATGCATCCAAGAGTTTGACAGCTTCTCCACTGTGGGCAGGTTTGTAAGTATAGACTGTCCCCTGACAAATAAAGAGAAATAATCCATCACTGGGCTATGAAACTTTTCATTAAAAGCTTTGGAAGACTTCAACAAAAAATAGCCATCTTTCTCAGCTTCACTCTTTAAAGTTTTATATTTGACTCTAAACTGACGTAAAAAGCGCCCAGTAGAATTCAGCTGAATTTATTGGATTATATTAATTTACACTAGCTGAAGATCAGGTTAGTTCATTTTAGAATGATCCAGCTATTCACATTTTCAAGAAGTCTTGTTTCTTAGAATTGCTTTAATAAAATAATCTAAAACCACCCTATTTCATGTTACTCCAGGAATGAATAAATATTCTAAAACAACATAAAACACAAATCATAAATCTTACGCTTTAAGAGTCATTTTTACCTAAAGATCTCAAAGCTTCTTAGAAACAATTCATAACTAATATTGACAAAGATTTTAGAACTTCTCTACTCATTTTACAAAAGGAGAATGAAATGAGAGAGATAGTGTGACCAAAGTTACCATTGCACTTCTGTCCTGAACCCAGAACCTCCTGACATGCGCACACACACACACACAGAGCAAAAACATTTTAAGAGCTTTAAAAATACCAATTTAAAAGATTAAAGGTCTGGAAAAACAGGTGGAATTTGAGGATTTGGGACCCTTGTGTAAGATTTCTRGACATCAGGCTGGTCAAAGAAGGATCATGGACTGGGTTGCCAGACAAATTCAGGTACATATACAGAACAACTCCACTGTATAGCCACAGTAGGGCTGATGTACCCAAGCTACACTTTTCTTACTGTGCAGGCACACATGAAGCCTAGAGCTCATGCTCAGTAGGTCCCACATGACCTGGACACACTGGAGACCCTGAACACGTACTCCACTGTACACACAGAAGTATTTCTGTTGGGAAATCTCAGCATTAGGTACTTTATAATCCACCACCTGTAGGAGACAATTTTTCTGTGCTTCATTAAAAGTCTTTGCAATCTTTCATTAAAAACACAAGATGGACWAAGTTCACCTCTGATATAATTTGTTGACTTGTGTGATTACATTACAGACATTTCATACTAATAGTATCAGCATACACATATAGAAACACAGGAACATCCCATTATGTGATGCTATTATCTCAAATGCTGTACCTGGTCAGTGACAAGCAGAAGTACGGTGTAATCAGGAGAGAATATGAGGCTGGATATGGGTTGTAAGATATCAGCACAGATTTTCATCTCATACTGCAGACTTTTGATGTGATAAAAGAATAAAATGCCCTCCTATGCAGAAAAGTACAAATCCACATGAGGTCTAGGTCATTTATCCTAGCCAACTCTGGCAAACTGAACTGCAAGAACTTCTGAAAATCTCTAAAGTAACAGTGTTTAACCGTATCTCATCACTAATGGTCTCATTTGCCGTTAGCATGTTTAAACCCAGAGGACTCTTACCCTGGATAATAGATCTATTGAAAAATGAAGGTGTTCTTTAATACAAGTCTTAGTAACGGTCCATGTTTGATAACAACAGACTCTCTCAGTTAATACTCAAGATTTCATATTGGGTTTTTTGAGACAGTATRAGAATTTGCCCCACTATTAAGCAGTAATGTACAATGGCAGTTGTCAGTTTGGGTTAAATATTAAGTTAGATTTTGCAAAAAACAATTTGGCACTTCTCGGCCATTTTCTCTCCTTTCCTATTTTTTGTCCATTCTTCTTTTCTGTTCCTCTAGAATACACTTTGTCTTTTGTTAAAAATAGGAATGCCCTCTTTTGTTGCTTCTTTGACTACAGAAACGGAATCTCTTCCCACCCTGCTCCCTTTTGATTTCTCATCTCAAGTCTTAACAAGGAATATATATACAACACCAGAGAGGACCTTTATAGTTCTGCAGCCCTCCACTTAGATTTTCTAGCTCCTGTCTTTGCAGTGAACTCTGCAAATATACTCCATTTGAATGTTCTTTGATTTTCACACAATAAGAGCAAGTTAAAAGCATAAAGGATGCCTCACACTTCCAGCTGCGTACAGTCCCTCGTTACAAAATGCCATGGCAAATAAAACTGTTTTTTCCGGATCCACTGTTTTGCCACCTGAGAGCACAAAACCAACATAAAATATAAAATTTAATTTATTGCAACAATGTGTCTCAACTTCAAATCTGGGATGATTTACTATTTGTGAGTAAAAATGGGCTATATATTCTTTGGACTTTTTGCTGTGATAATGAAGGAGAAGGTTGGTATACATAATCTGAAGTGACAATACTACTGTGGTCTGATGAACTAGAAATTAATTTGAGAAATCATTTGATTTTGTAAAGGCTGCTAAATAGCCACATTAAAGTCTGTCAATAACAGAATCATAGAGTCATTTAGGTTGGAAGGGACCCTAAAAGTCCTCTGATCCAACCTCCTGCTCAGCACAGAGCCAACTTCAAACTCAGAACCAACTTCAAAGTTAGATCATGTTGTCCAAAGTCATATCCAGCTGAGGTCTGAATCTACCCAAGAATGGAAATTCCATAGCTTCTCTGGGCAACTTGTCCCAATGTCTGACTACCTTCACTGTGGAAGTATTTTTTTTCCTAATATCTACCCAGAATTTTCCATTGATGCAAACTGTGTCATTTGCCTGTCTGGTTCCATCTTCTCTGTAACCTTTCATTAGGTAGCTGAAGCAATAGTAAAATCCCCCATTTCCTTTTCTCCAAGCTGAACAAACATAGTTCTCTCAGCACATCTTCGTATGTCATGTACTTAAGACACTGCAATAATCTTTGTGGCCCTGTGCTGAACTTCGTCCATTATGTGAATATATTTTCTGTAGTATGGAGCCCAAAACAAAGTGTTTGAAACAACCCCCTAAACCCTAACTCAACTAAATTACAGGTGATTGCAGTTCTAAAAAAAGTTACTAAAACTAAGCAGTAGGGAACCTATTCTAGCRTCACTTATTCCAATTTAAATTAGAATGAACAGAAATTATTTCACTGGCACTGTTTCTCCTGAGGCTATTCATTTGGCTGTCTGTTAGCACAAAAGCTATTTATTAATCATTTGTCATGTAAACATATAAAAGATTGCCACCAATGTGTTTTACAGAGGCCAGTGTGAGCTGAGTTTTTCTAACCAGTGGCTTCCAGCTGTACTCACATATTATTACTCCCAGACATCACTGGTACTGCCTAAAAATCTATTAGCTTGATTTGAACATGGAAATACCTTTCTTTTTCTGTACTTCTCTACGAACGTATGACACCACGTCCGATATTTTACGCATGTATTCTGCACAAAAGAAAACAATTTATAATGTCAACCTTGTTTATATGTCAATATTGCAATAAAAGTCAGTTGTATTCCAGTCTACTGAACAAAAGGCCAGGTTCAGTATACTGAATCAAAAATGTGCATTCTTCCCCAATATCCACCATTTCTATCATTTATGCAACTGAGCAGGCACAATCTTTCTGTGATTCAGCTTACAGCTGTAAAACGGAGATAGCAATACTTGGCATGGAGAGTGGTACAGATTTATCTATCTTCTAGTGCTAAGTTCTGGTATTGTTATTTCTAACCATGATTTTTTTATTTGATATACTTATGAAGGAAACTTCAGTCCGTCTGAAGAAAATGCCCAAGTGAAATGTTGCGGCTGCTTATGATTCTGTTTGCAACACCATAACAGGAATTTAGCATGCGCTTAAAGTTGGACATGCACTTAAGCATTCCGCTAAATAGATACAGATTGCAGTATGTTTTACATTTAGCAGAAGCTTCAGTACAATATGAATACCGCCAATTTTATTAGACAGTTTTAGGACAGGACTCAGAGAAGAATGTACGGGCCAAGGAAAACCCCGAATGGCAGATATTCTTGTTGCCTTCTACTGAACTAGCAAAACCATTTCTGGTCATGCCTCAGCTTTTTATTTGTTGATGATTTCCAACTCTTTATTGGGTAAACTTAAAACTCTGATAATTTCAGAAGCAGAGAAATAGTGCTGGTTTGTTGTGTTTTTTTAAGAGCAGCCTCCCATTTCTGTGTTAACTATCAAAACTGAGCAGAGATACAGTACTTTAGGAAAGTCAGGGATACTTGCCGCAGCTTAAAAAATAATGTATTACATGGCAAAAGAAGAAAACGAGATTATCACCAGCCTATCTATTAACACTGATTCAATGTTTGTTAGAGAAAAAGTTCCTTGCTGGTCTACAACAGGATATTACCCAGTTCTAGTGCTAGGGAGAAACATATTCCAGTACTCCTCTTAGACCTGACTGAACCAGTGAACTTCATGTGCACAGTAGGACTGACAGCTTCCCCCCCTCAAAGGACGATAGGGTACAGGTTGCCATTGCCAGAACACTTYATGGTGGCTGTGTCTCACTGTCCTCCATCTTGGGAGCCCTCTGAATGGGCACAGAAGGGTAGCATGTGGCAGGTAGCAGAAGGGAGACCTTGGGATTCCCAGAAAAAAGAAGGCATGGAATGGGCTGCTGTTGCCAGAAAACTTTGGTCAGTCACTAGTCTGCCAAAGGTCCCCATGAAAAAAAGACAGGTGGGAATATATATGACAGACAAATCGCCTCAGCAAGTTGCAATCAATCTGAGGGACATGTACTGGGTCCTCCCATTCTAGAATTAATTAAAAACAGATTTCTTTGCCTGAAGCCAAAGACATCTTCTGTTCACTCTCTGTGCTTCATACTTTCTGCAGTAAAGACTGATAGTCTTTACAGCCTTGTTTTCATTAGAAAATAGCTTATGTAAGAGCTGACCTTAAGGAATTCTATTCAGCAACATTATAGTAAATTCAGTTTTATTGTTTGAAGACTCATCATGAGTCTTCAAAGATCTTTTCTAACACTATCTAACATACCAAATGAGGACAATCCAATATTTCATGCAAAATAAAATAAATTATTGGTATTTAACTAATAGTAAAAAGACTGTGTATAACTGGTATATTAATAGTTTAATGTTAATCTAGTAGGGCTGGTTAATAAGATCTGGGCTCCTGGAACTATTGTCCTTTTTATCAGTTTTGATGTATTTAGAGCTTTTTCTCTTTCTTTGCCAAAGAAAAATGAAAGCCAATTATTGGGTGCTAAAGAAACCCACACAGAAGTTCAAAAGACATTCTCAAATATTTATCATAGTAATAAAAGAAATATGGTTCTGCAATATAGCTTTACAATTTCTTTAAGGTACATAATAGGAGAACAGAAGAAAGCAAAAAAAGCTTTCACCTATCCACTTTCCTCCCTACTTGAATAAAATACATAACGCAGCTATTTCTTACCAGGTAGAGGTTTTTGTTGAAGAACAGAAACACTGTGTGTCTCAGCATCAATTGCCAAAACATATCCTTCTTCACAGCCCATGTAAATTTCTGAGGTTGCAGTCCAGCAGTGGGTAGTAAGATGCACTGAAGGCTTAATATAATTTCTAGGCTTCAGCACAAAAATAAACAAGTTCAACCAACAATTGACAAATATCTGTACAAGCAGTTATATACATTTTAAGGCAAAAAAAGATCATTACTTCATAGAGTCTGACCACTTGTGTAACATCAGCCTTATTTTATTCAGTCATCCCTTCGCTGAGGCCAGTAACTTGAGAAACAAGAACATTTTCCAGAAAAGTCTATGTCTGGAGATAGTGGTGGAGAATTCACCTCTCTCCCTAGAAGCTTGTTCAAATGAGGAATTATATCTTCACTGAAAAATTATATCTTTTTAAATTTGAATTTATCTGGATTTATTCTCCAGCACTTGCATGTGTTACAGTTTTGTCCTCTAGCTTGGAAATCCCTCCGGTATCTTCCCTACCCTCTCAAAGATATTGACCCACCATAACCAGGTCATCTCTGATATTTTTAATGGTAAAATTATGATAAAATTCAACACATTGAGCTCCTAGAATTTTTTTTTTTTTTAACATCAGAATAGCACTGAAAGCCCCAATTGAAATGGTTACCCACTATGACCTCACCCTGACAAATGCTTTTCAAACTGCTTTTCAGAATAGTCTTCCACTTTGTAGACATAACCTGCACATGTGGTGTTGCATACTCGGCAGTACTCAAACACATTTTGTCTGAATAGTTTATCTTATCATATAATCCAAATTGCTCTGTAAAACAGCTCTGTCAGCCTTTGTGTCATCTGCAAATTAGTTCTAGAAATATCCCTGCCACAGACTTCCCATGTGCCTTGAATTTCATTTTGCTAAAATAAATCTCATAAATCTGCCAACCATAAAACARGAAGAACAGAACTTCTCCACCAAATTTTATTAAAGACAGTGACCTGTTCAGATACAACAGTAGTAGGGGTTATATAAATACCATGATAGAAAGAAACAGATTGAAAAGAATTCGGCRAGGGGGAGAGGGGAACAAAACACAAGAAAACCTTGGGAGAACATTTAAAAGAGAAGATTCAAAGAACCATGCATGTGAGCAGAAGTGGTGAGGAACACTAGACAATATGATGGATGAAAAAAAAGAAGAGTCTATAATTCCATAAAACACCTGCTGTCTCACTAAAGGTTCTATAAAAAGAGGAAATATGGATGGACTTATGATGAAAACATAGCATAGAGATTCATAAGTACCTAGATTTCATTAGTAAAATATGCCAAGGACTTGCTGTATGATTCTGGGTAACTAACTTATTTATGCTTACAAAGCATTTTGAATTTTTCAGGGGAAAATGTTACAGAAATAAAGTATATTAATATTTACTTTATAAATCAAATAGGACTAACAGTAATAAAGCTATAACAAATGGGGCTTTACATCACCAAGAGAAACATTTAATATAGGCATTTTCACTGATTTTATGAGGCTTGAACATCACAAATCTTTGGGAAGGTTGTAACTGAATTACTGTGAATCAGAAGCTTCCTGTGTAAAGACAACTTCYGTAATGTTCCTCTGTATCTGCTGTCATGACTGTCTTTACACATAAACTAGATAAAATATACTAATCCTAGGATAAGGTTATGTAAATCCCAAACCAGGTTGCTTCTTGAACTGTGCATTGGTACGGTGGTGCATAATAACAATATTGCCGTCTTTTTTTGAACTTCTCTCCCTTTTGAGTAGCACCTCTTCAGAGAAAAAAATCCACGATGGATCCTTGCCATGAAAAGTTTTATAAAAAAGACAATGGAGTAAAATTGGTACTGGGGATGAAGTGGAGTCAAGTGGTCTTGTCATGGTAAAGTATATTCAGAAAACTAGGTCCCAAATGTAAGAAATATTGAAACAAAACTAAATTTAATGCAAGAAAGAAAAGGATTGAAAGCTGTAGGATATTTCGATTCCTTTCACTCTGCTGCCCCGTTGTGGTTACACTTTGGTACACACCCAGCCTCAGTATCTTGTTCTAGAGTATGGAACCCTAACACATTTCAAAGAAGCAAACAAGTGCCCTGCCAATGGGCTCGCTTTTCTTACTTGCCTCTCACACATTCCTTAGGAGTGGGCTACAGCCTCCAAGGACCATGAACTACAGGTTGAGGACAACTCCTTTAAATAATAGTCTAAATAAATGGTTCTCCACTTTGGATGCTTACCTCAACATGAAAAACATTGATCTCAACTGACTCGGATTTACTGATAAAGAACAAAAATCCTTCTGTTAAATTCTGCGGAGATGGGGAGAGCTTCATCAGGCCATGATACTATTCCCACTGCATTCAAGTGGACGCACCTCATTAACCACCACAGGAAAAGCAAGTTGTCTCTTACTAATTAAAAAAGCATTGATGATAGTAGAGAGGAAAATAACTCCAAGGTATTTACAAATGTCGAGGCACAGATTTTAGGCCAGAGTCAGATAACTGCTTATGGACATTTGTAATGGTATACAAATCATCAGTGATAGTAACCATTGATACATCTGCTGCAGCAGCCTGCCAATTTATAATAACAGTGAAGAATGTTAGTTATAGCACCTCTATTTTGGACAGCCTGGTCCTTTACAGCAACTGTAATCCGAAGATATCTTGATATCTGAGGAACTCAGCAAGTTCAGTCATTTCAATCTCTCTCAAAGTTGCTGCATTAGACACTTTTCAACATGAGGATCTTGATAAAACAGTATATTTCAAAGAAGTATCTTCTCCATCAAGTATATTCTGATCAACTTGTGCAGGAATTGCTTTGCCAAAACTATATGTTTCATGTTGGGGTGCTGGAACAGGGTGCTTAACCTGACAAAACATATGCGTGCGATTCCCCCCCAGTGTGGGCGGTTACAAGATCTAGTAGTGGCTCAGTTTTTCTGCTAGGTTAGAGATGAAGCATATGTGCACAGACATGCATGGAGGGGAGAATTAGCGCTGTAAGGCACAATAAATGCAAGTCCTGCAAAAAATTACTCAGCTATCAYAGTCTGGAGCAAGACGAAAACATGCCAGAAATTGATTCAGTGCCTCCCAGTGCTAAACTGTGAATGTAGCACCTCACAATTTAGTACACAGGAAACAACATACCACCACAACAACAAAAGGAACAACAACAGCTTGTATTTCTGCAAAAAACTTTCATTTCTAAATAACCTGATGTTCATTACCTTGTCAAGATTCACAACCAAAATACACCCATCTAGGGAATTTGGACAGTAAATAACAATTAAAATATTTACCATGTCATTTGAAAGAAAAGGAAATCTTTGTCAACGACTACTAGRACAATCTACTCTTACTCCAGGAATATTTCTATGTATAAGGAGAACATAATCACCTTGAAGATGCTAAAAAGAAATACAGGTTTTTCTGAAGGCAGTTGGGAATGCAAAGACCCTATAGTGGTATCTAGTATGGTTGAAAGCATAAACTTTTCCGTGTGGAAAAGTTCATGATATGGTTCTGCAAGTTCAAGCATAAGAACCTACCATTTCTGAATGGAATAGCATTCATTCAAGGACAGACAAATTCTACTAAGCCTCACAGACCTAATATGGCAGTTTGTTTTTTCCCCAATACCTCTCATAATTCACAGTGAATTATGTAAAGATTATGTAAAAATTATGTAAAGAACAAAGTGKTTTTTGCAGTTCATCATCTGCACATAATGTAAGAGGCAGTAAGGCAGAAGAAAAAGGCAATGGCTCTGATGAGCATATGTTATCTTGATTTTCTATGTTCTAAGTGATCTGAAATATAAGCAGCTTGTGTAATCAGCATCAGTACAGGATGCTTGCTTGTATTTATTGTCCTGGAAACCAATGACATCAGCAGTTACACAGTTAAAAACCTCTGCAAATCTGAATACATGAAGCCATGAAAAGAGGATGAGGTAAGGAAAGCATCATTCCCTATTTTTATTTTTTATTCTGCTTTAGAAGAAAACTTATGGCAGAAACCTGTGGTATACTAATCTGATAATACAGAACTCACATTTGTCCATTGAAGACGTAGTATAATGCTAGTATCATCTTACGCATGGTAGTTTTGGTGTCTCATATATATCACAAGCCACCAAATAGGAATTGATGGTCTTAATCTTAGAAGAGAATCCCAGATTTGCAAGTTAAATATTTTCACACTGGCAGATGCTTCTAGTTGGTAGTCAGGTGAAAGTAAATTTCCAACAAAATRAGAACACTTTTAATGCCTCTCAAAAGAGGCATCTCAAGGGAGGCTAACAAGTAAATGATCAAATACAAGTGAGATAAATGGGCAGTTCCAATACTGACAGTGGTATRGGAATGTATTTCAGAAGCAGGAGTTGCTGTCTGGAATAAAGCCTTGAATATTTCCATAGCTTGAGACATTTTCAGAGTCAAAAAGAAAACAAATCTCAAAGGGAAGTAAGGATACCTGAAGGTTACTATCAGTTTAGCATGGGAATAGGTTTTCAAGGTTTGAGCAGGTCATATTAGCTTGGGCATGGTTAAATGCTGACATGCTTATCACCTCTGYGATACAGATTAGTACCTCCACTGCACAGATATTTTACTATGCTAGGACCTGTGTCAGAAATCTCTACATTGTACTGCACTGTGCAGTAGCAGCATGTCTTGTGAGTCTCCTATCAAAACGKATTTCGAAAATATTGTTGAGACAACAAATCTATTTACTGGGTTGTACCTGTTTAACAGATATTAAAATTATTAATTTATTAACACCTATTTGCATAAAAAACATAATGACTTGGAATAGTAAAAAGGAAAAAAAATCAGTAACTACCATGAATGTTTCTGCTTCATCTCCTACCAGTCCAGCAATGGCTGAAACTGGCAAATCAGGGCCATGGTACGGATCTTCACTATGAGAAACTGGGAAAAACAAATCCTCRTGAGGACTCACAGACCCTTGTCCATCAGGGAGTTTCACAGGGCTGTGAAAAAGCAAGAGACACTGTCTGAGGAAAAGAAATATTATGAATAGTAAATGCTGATACAAAACTGAGAAGCATGTTTTCAAAACTTTGAGAATGGGCTTTACTTCTGCAAGAGTAATGGAGGACTGTTGTAGACAATCATTCCACATGGCACATACCATTTCACTGAAAAGTAATAGTAATTCTACTACAAAAGAGGAATGTTCCTAACTGGCAGAAACAGATTGCCATGTTCTAGCTCAGTGTCTTTTCTTGTTGCCTTGTATAAACAACTATTCTATGTTACTCTCTCCTTATTAACCAGGATTAATAAAGTCACACACCTAACTTGCACATGCTGTGAGGATTCATGCTTAATGTTTATTTGGAGAAAGTTTAACGATGATGAAAAATTATTAGTAGTATTTGCCTGTGGCACTCTGGTAATCAGTGTATGAGTGGCTGTTACAATGCACAAGTTGAGGATTCTATAGTTTACAAACTATGTTGATTTATGACTTGGAAAAAATTTATGTAAAATAAACAGTTCTCAGTGGAGGTTTAACCTCTACTGAACAGAATGAAAAGTGAGGAAGAAGGAGTATATATGTATTTTCACATGTGTACACTATAATGACAAAAGGCAAAAACCCCTTCAGTATTCTTTCAGATCGCAAATTAAGGCCTTGTCTAAACTTTCACTAGTATAACTGTGTCAGTAGCAATGTGTTGGTTATATTCATAGCTAAATGAGATTAAACACATCGGGAATTGTAGAGTAGCTGCCACTGATACAGTATAGATGTTACACTTCAAGGACTCCAACTTGAATGATACATACTACTTTTATACCAGCCTCAAAAAATACTTTAGCATAAATAAATTCTAGGTTTGCTGTGCTCAGTGAATTGCATTGAGAGAGTCACCCTCTCTGGACCTGTAAATTAGCCACACTAGCTAGAAATCATACAGAAAACTGATACTGCTTTTGGTACAATTTGTGATTACAACAACATATTGTTTAACTATGCTTACTAGGAAGCAACTTGATCCAAATTTGGAGGTTTCATAGCTACAAAAGGAATGCTCAACATAGCCACTTGCAGGAAAGCAGTCCAGGCACTACCTTAATTCAGTCATGCAGCTTTTGATAGAGGCTGCCAAAGCAGCTGATTAGTATTAGCTTCATGATGTGCATAATCCGGACATGTGAGTGCTAAGAAATGAAATCATAAATTCAATTCACTTGACTGACTAGATAGATACACACTGGTTGTGATTTAGCAATTACTGATTGCAATTACTAGGTGAGCTAAATTGGATTAAATTCTTTGCAAACAGATGTAGGTAGCTAGTCTTAGTTATTAAAATATACTTCTAGATTTTTCTCTTAACCTGAAGGGTATTCCACTTACTTTCGCTTAAGGTGATGCTCATCATTATTCCTTTCAATATGCCAGATAGTAACGGAGCTCTCATTAACAAAACACAGTTGTTGCCAATTCATAGGGTTAAAACTTAAAGAGGTCGCTGTTACCCCTGGCTGAGATTCACTGCACAGGAGGATATTTTCTTGCCAGTTCCTTCATTAAGGAGAGTAAAAGAAAATCAAATCCATTAAATAAGTCAAAAACATTCACACCAAAGATCTAGATGTGATTATGACTGACATTCAAGATCAAGGTTGGAGAACRAATACTTTGCCACTGACAAAAAATTTCTGCTGTCAAACAAATTAGGTCCTCTTGAGAATGAAAAGGAGGTGGTTAATCAGCCACACATAAAATTATTACCACTACAAAAAGATTGAATAGTAAAATAATTTTGAAAACTGACATTTTAGAAACATTATCATGCACTTCCTTTTCTGAAAAGACCAATGAAGTCAAGAGACGTGGATTTTTTTTATCAGTTCCACCAGTGACTACTTGAATGGGCCCAAACAATTAACTCTTCAGCACCCCAGACTTCAGCCTTGCTTTTCCAATCCATAAAATTAGGATTATAATGCTTGCAGGCTTGCAGTTGGAAGGTATTATAATTAGGAAATAAAACACAGTCAGCCTCTGATTATCTATGGATGAATTATTTAGGTAATACAGTAACTGTGTTGTGAATGCAGACATACAAGCTATGGCTGCATTAACTAACCCGAGCACAAAACAGGGGAGAATTTGTGTGGATTATGTATAGCTGACATAACCTTTCTGGGAATCTGCTTTCCACTGAATTTTCTTTTGTCCAGTGTAACCTATTTTATGTTCTCACCATCTAATTTGCATATTTCTCCATTATCCAGATTAATTCTTGACTGCATTTGCATTTTTAGTTACTGTCCAAGAACTGATTAACATAATTTGAAGAAAATGGTTAAAACTGTTTCTTAATTTCTTGGACAATATATCTGACTTAATCRAAATAATATTTATAGCTTTAGTATTTGTCATTACTGCTGAGAGGAAAAAAAACTAAACTGCATACACTGCTGTAAATGGATTTAGTATAATCCTGTTGTTCTGGCCTGTAATAAATTCACTCACAGAAACAGATCAGGATGCAAGACAACAGTTAATATTGATAGCATACGCAAAAAATGAGAAGTATTCACACATACACAGTAACTCATTAAAATTACAGAAAGCTATAAGCTGCAATTCTGACTTTAAAAGATATCTGTGTAGCRTGCCCTCTAAAGATCTCTCAGCATCACATACCTAACAGATAGTGCCAACACTCTTTTATAGTAGATAAYTTATTAAGATCTGAAACTATATGGTACACGTATCTGAAAAAGAATCTGGCATTAAGCCTCTYGTTTGAAGAGAAAAGAATAAAGATCTAGGGATAAAATATCTCAGATGAGAGGCAGCTTTTAGTTATACATAAGCTTTCTATATTTTGAGACTAACATAACTTTCACAACATTTTTTATACGTCTGATTCCAAACTATTTGCTTAAAATACAAGAACTGTGCAATCATCATATTGTAATGACACAATAAAAATGCTAAACATGGAGATTTCTTTCATCTGTACACAYACATTTCTACAATGAATGCGCAATATAATCCAATTGCAAAAATGAAGGTCCTGATCTCACAGTGAATTCACACACCTCTGTTCAAGTTATTATAAATTCCAAGTTTAATATTGTAAGGTAATTCTATTTTTTTACTAAATTATTTCTGACTGGAATCTAGGATGGTTCTTTATGACAGTTAGCTGCTGATAGTCATTTTCACGCTGATTCAAATAGGTTTAAATTATTTGGCCTTGGAAATTGCCACTACTTTAAAGCATTTAAACATTTCTAGATATTTCCATTTTCAAGAATAATCTAGAGAAGTCTTTCAAGATGGTGGATTTCTGTTTAAGTGCACACAATGAACAACACATTAGACCATCTGTGTTATTTCTGCTGTAAGTGACAAGCATGTAAGCTCTTCAGGCCAGTGAGGCTGTCTTGTTGGTTTCTACTGTGATATACACACAGACAYCCTTCCTGAACTACTGTGTACAATCAGAGTTCACAGCAAACATTATTCTTCTTCATAAGAGATAAAGAGGAGGCATCTGTAATAGTACCTACTATCATTACTAAAATTCTGAAGTTACAGGAGTTCCTGCCTCTTTGCTAATCATTGTACAAGAAGAGGTCACCATTAAATTGGGAGTATACAGAATATTCCTTACATGTCCTTGCTTGCCTTCCTCCTACTCACCCTCCCCATTTGTTTTGAAGAAGTGCTCAGACTCCACTGTCAACGGAAGCTTGCTGGGAATGGAGGCAAGAGCAGGATTATATTTTTACAGAACAATTTTAAAAATTAAATATTCTAACTTTCTGTATCTGCACCATATTATGTAATATTTCTTTTCATGACAATGAGCAGAAAATGACAATCTAACCCAGTGACCCATGGTAGTGTAATCACTGAGCAAAACTGTAAGACAGAACTAAGATCAAGCAGAAATAATTAAGAGGACCACTGAACAGTCCAGGGGGGAAAAAAAGTAGAAATTGGCTTCAGAATGCTTTTCCTCTTTTCAGCAGGCCACTTTCTTTCACAAACAGCATGGTACTCAACTTCCAGGGGTGAGAAGATAATTAACTGATGCTGAAGACTTTAGAAATACTCCAAAACACAAAATTCTGAAGAAGGTAGAAGATAGCTGTAGCAAAGTAACAGTCATTCTGACTAGTGGCTACTAATGCTAGAAAATGAACAGCAAATTTGGTACAGAAAGTTTGCAGACAAAGATCAATCAGAAAAAAAAAAGGAGACGAAGGCAACCAGTGTGTCTTCCATATTTGTTAACTTAATTTATGCTAAAACAGCACACACACAAAAATATGAATTAAATGTAAATGGTATCAGAGAACTTTTTTTTCCACTTACCATACCGAAAGAACAAATTCTGGGATTGAAGAGTAACTGGCTAGATATGGGCCTGTGAAACTAAACGCAAGTAAGGTGTAGTCCAGCTGAGCATTATCTGAAATGTAAAAATAGAGAACATGGTCTTTAATTACCCCAGACCTTACTGTATACTATCACAGATAGAGTACTCTTCTCAGTTCCTTTATACCCACTTTAACTCTTCAAAGACATTCTCCGGGGCCCCGATTCCTTTGCTTGACTCCAGATTATTGTTTTGATTTGATCATAAAAATGTTCCCTATGTATCACTGCTTGGAATTTTTTCAATTTTTTTCCATAATACCTTGAATTTGTAAAGTATTTTTTCCCCAAGTACCCTGAAATCCTTTGCAGTCATAATTTCATTCATATACATGAAATAAGCAAGTAGTATGATCCTTATTTAAATGGCAAGGAAACTGAAACATGGATAGGGTAAGCAACTTAACTAAGGAGAGAAATGTTATGAGGCAGGCAAAAATATACATTAGATCCCAGATTCCAAAGTTTAACTCCAAGAACCCTCATTCCTCTCACATCTCAGATTTCTCAATGTGGCTTTCAGCAGTCTGCTTGGGACCCTACTGCAGTATGATTTTTTTTGTTATTCTGACTATATTTTCCTAAAATGAATTCCATTTCATTCCATTTGTTTTCCCTTTAAAACAGCTCCCTTTTGTATTGTCATATTCCTCCCTAGCTTGATCCTAACTAAAAGTAGTGCAGTGGAAAATTCCTTCCATTGCTTTCCATGCATCTTGTCATGAGACCGTTTCCTGTCAMACGGTTTTTCAAGTCTTATGAAAAAAATCCTTCAGAAACCAGATGATTTAAGTATTGTTTTAATGAAATGGTGATGGGGGGGGGGGGGTGTGTGTGTTACCACATCACTACCTTTTAATTCTGTCAGTTTGCTCAGTTCTGGAAAAGTGTAGATATATATGATGGGATTCAGCTTCCGGTCTGAAAAGGCCAGCACTTGACTGTTCCCATTCACTGCAAAGGCTCCCACCTGGCCAGTCTGACACTGCAGCACTGTCGTCKTCTTTGTTTCAATGTCCAAGAAGAGGATGTAATTGCCACAAGGGTAGCAGACAGTTTGATTGTTGATAAAGCCAAAGTTCTTGTTTGAGAATCCCTGAACCCAGCTTAAGAAAGAGCAACTGAATGTTAAAACATTAATAAAACACACATTTCTCAAATTACTGTGAAAAATGGAATGTTGTAGCTGAAGTTACACTGAACTGATGCTTGGGATGTTAGACTCATCCTCATACCGATGTTGCAAAATAACTTCAATAACTTCAAGATCTGGTATTAGGAATCACTAGTTCAGTGTTTCTAAAAACATAAGGTCAATCTTACCCTGATGGAGCACAAAGGACTGTCATAAGAACATGGAGAGATGGTTGTATTTCTTTCAGTTTTCACTAAAAATAAAGTTACCCAGTTCACAGGCTCTGTTTTTTTATTCATATATCATAGTAATAGAGTATACCTTTACTCTGAAAGAAATACACAGGTACAATCTGTACTGGGGACCCAATTGTGTTTGCTTAACCTTTTTACACTTTCATAGTTCATCTCATCCCTGTAAAATAAAAAATACAAAGGCATGGCTTGTGTTTATATGAACATAACTAGGACGACTGTTCTGCCTTAAAGATACCAGTACTTTAAGATGGTAAAACTTTGCAATGTAAACAGGATGTGTTATACAAGGACTGAAATAAATTACTGAAGAGGAGTCACTTACGAACTTACAACGTATCAACAAATTCATAACTGCCTGCAGATGTTTTTACCTTTCAGAAAGTGTGTGGGTAAACATCAGGGTCCTCTTATCAAAGGGATTTRCATTTACCACTAAGTGAAGATGACTGACTGAGTCACAACTTGGGCTGCTAGTACTATGTTAGAAAAGTTTCAGCAGTGTAACACATAGCCTCTGTGTACAACATTACAAGGTTAGCACCTTCTCTTCTAATTTCTATTCAGAAACTTCCCATCTCTTCTCTTCTTCCAGACAAGAGCATTTTACTGGAAGATTTCTTTGTCCTCTGCAACTGCAAGCAGTGTTATTATGCTCCTTTGATGAACATCAGTCAGACATAAGATCAGCTCGGCTGCTGATCCTCTGTACTCTTACTAGAAGATTGTACTAGAGCCTCAGCACTCTCAYAGTAAGGAACATTTTGAAATGACTAGTCTTAAGATATTTGTGTCCAGCAATAACTTCTCATTATCTTTTCTGAGTAGTTTCTGCTCTTGGCCTCTTTCGCTACACACCAGAGGAGTAAGTGCAGCCAGAGGGGAATGAGGGCACACTGATCACATGCTTGTGCAGATGAACTGAATACCATGGCAACAAAGAGGAGACRTTTCAGTTGATGAATGTTTTTCCRGACCTTTTACACAAGAACTAGATGTATGATGTGCCACRGCACATAAGCAGACCTTTATGAACATGCTCACAGGACCAGCTCTATGCTTTTCTCCAACACTAGATCTTAATCAGTGGAAATGAAGTCTTTTTAACTTCTGTTCGCAGAGGTAAAATGAAGTCTAGAAAATATGTATGCAAAGATAAATTAGTGGGATGACCGTGCAATTTCTCACCCTTATGCAACCAGTAAAGGCTTAAGGGGACAAGGATTCAGGCTGTTATCTGATGTCAGCTATGACTGGTGTAGTACACACTGAGTCAAGTAATTAGCCATGGCTCACCCACATTTTCCATGCTGTGTCTGTCCCCAGTTCTGTGTCAACATTGTGTCAGAAATATTTCAGTCATAAACTTTGCCAGCTGGTGAAATGTAGGTGGGGCAAAGTAATCAGAGTTGCTTGGAAATTTCTTTAAAGAGCATTTTGCCASTGAAAAATACTAGTTCATACAAAACAGATTATATGAAACCATGAGTTTGGTCAAAGTTCTGTGTTTTCTGAGGACACAGAACACAGCATTCCAGTTGCCCACTGCAAAATAATTTTTGTCACTTTCTTCTAAAACTGATATGCATACTACTACTGCTAACATTAATTTATAAGAAAGGCAAACTTTAAACTTTTCTACTTTATGGAAATGGGCTTTGCTTCACATTCAGTAGGGCTTAAATTCTTTTTTTATTTTGCATATTTTCATTTCATAATGGTGTTTTCACAAAGCAGAAAACCTGGGTCACAGCTCTTCCAAGTAACACCAGTTTGCACAAGGGACCTCCTCTGAATAGCAGTGATGTGCTTCAGATGGTATCTTTTTTACTCTGCAAGTATCAGAATGGTTAAGGCTGAAGCCTGTTTCTCCTATTACTAGAACAAATAATTTTCTTTCCACTAAAAAGTGCTCACCTATAATTACAGATCTATATCCCATAAGCATCAATGAAACAGCTGAAATACTTACAATGTACAAGGAAGTTTAAACATCTGTCCCATTACATAGAAATAAATGTCTAAACATCCTAGATTGCTGTGAAAGTTTCAACCAAGGTGGGGCAGGAACAGCTTAATTCATCTGCAGCTCCTATTTGTTCAGAACTAAAAAGCAAGTTGTTGGATTCCAAGAGCTCTGGAAGAGAAGTGTTTTTCTATATATAGTGGGGGTTATGTTTGTGTGAAATGGAAATCTGAAAGTCTCTGACATGCAGGTTAAGATGCTGAGAGAGAAAGGCAGGAGTGAGGACTTAGAATACCAGGAAATTTAAGAGCCATGGCAGGAGAAGATGACAGTGGGGTTTAGGAGTTACAGAACAGCCAGGYTGAAATAGTCTGGGTAGAACAGAAGACAGATGTGACCATGAACAGAACTGAACTGTATGGGTTCATGAGGCCAGGTACTGAGAAGAAAAGCACACCTCCAGAATTCATCAGGATTGTGTGCTGCCAGAACCACCACACTGGCAAAGACAACAACTCATGCCACACTTATCAACTCATCAAGCTCCAGCTTAAAATTTACTCCCCGTTTCATAGCCTCCCTGTGCTAACAGCAGCAAACCTAAATTTAATCCAAATCCACCAAAGGCTCAGTCCCTGCTACATGCTGCAGTGCAAGTGCTTCTTTCCCTCTCCCCCTGCAACTACCTGCCATCCTAACACAGACCCRCAGCACAGCAGCCTCCCTTCCTTTCCCTGCTAGACCTGCCCTATTCTCTGACAGCTGCATAGAGCTGACCCGGGGTGAGAGGAGCTGGGCCCCGGGGGCACAGGACAAGACACCGAGCACCCCGCCGGGGCCGAGGGACTCAGGAGTATGTGCCGTGTGTGGAGGCCCGAAGGGCGCGGGCTGTCCCGGCCGGCCCCCACCTCACTTCCAGCGCGGCCTCCTCGGCCGAGGGGCAGTGGCGGCCCCTCGGGGCCTCGGCGCGAAGCTCCTCACTGGCCGGGCCCGCGCCCCGGGCCTCACCGGCCGGCTCCATCCRCCCCACACCACCAGGCTGTTTACACCGGTCTCTTAGGAACAAGAACGGCTTCTGCTATTAGCTGACACAGCCCCTCCCGCCAGGCTTAAAACAGAGAGCTGATTGGCCTGCGCCTGTGCGCCAACCAACCAATGAGCACGGYTAGGTATTTAAAGGGCCAGCAGGCGTAGAAGAAGGCGCATGTGGGGCTCCTCTCTGGGGTGGGTGACAAGTACAAAGGGATGAGAAGAGCTCTCTGTAGCATATGCAGCCATCCTCACACAGGCACCCACCTGTGGTTAGTGGGGTAATTCTGCCTGTGAGTCACTGATATCTGTGGCCTTTAACCTGTGTAATCATTGCTGTTGTGTCTAGAAAGCAGGTAGCTTTATCAGGYGTAGAAGTGGGTCGGCCTTGGGGGAGCGACCGTGGGTTCCTTTCCTCGGCCATCCCACGGGTCCTTGCTGTGGCTGCTGGCTCACTGTTCCAGCAGCGCTTGGCTTTTCGTTTAGTGAGACAGCTGTACCTGTTCTCCCATTGCTTTGCTTGTTTTTCTTTTTGCGAGGTACCGCAGTTCTTCCCAGGATGCATAAGACAGTGCTCCTGAAGCTTCAAAGAGAGCTGAGGAGAAGTTGGCCCCTGGAAAGAAGAGAAAGTACAGCTGCAATCTTTCTCTATATACTTCTGGCTTTTAGCATGGTAACACAGTAAGAACCTCCAAGTATCTTAAAAGCAGGATTAGCAATAACATCTACTTTTCCCTTTTCTAAAGGGAGAAATGTTATTTATAGTGTCTCGCTTGCTTGTGTTAGTTTGTTATTATTTATCTGTACAGTGGCAGTGTGCAGTTTTGTGTAGATACTGCTACACACCCACAGCACCATGTGTGTTGTGCAACGATGGACAGTGGAGCTCCTGTCCAGAGGCAGCGGGACAAGCCTGTACCTTGCCTCTTGTCTCCACAGGTGCTCTGTGTGCCATGCAAAACTAAGATAGGATGAGGAAATGGGTTTATTTTTCTATGGTGCCTTTGAGGGGCTATTGTAGCATGCAGATTTTGTGATGCTGCTTTGAGTTCCTATGTGCCTCACTCCAGGGTGTGAGTTAGCAGACTGCCTGTGTTCTTAATTGCTAAAAGAAACTCCAAATGAATTTTCTCTTTTTTCATGACCTGAAGTGTTGCTGAATCTTTCCTAAGGGCASGCACTCAGAGGAATGAGAAGTATGTCCTCTAACACAGTTTTTTTTAATGGTAGGAGAAGTTATTTTGTTGGTGAAGGGTGTCTTACATACAGCTTCTGTTTGCCTAGGGCATGGCAGGCTTGTGCAAGGAATTATCACTCCCTTTCACTGCTGAGCTGCTTATTAATTATATAATCAAACAGCAGTGACTTAAAAAATCATGTTGTTGTTCTATTCAAATGGATAACGGTGTCAGGTTCATGGTCACTTTACTAGTGGCCATCTCAGTGTTTGCCTGCAGGAGAGATCACCACAGAAAATATTGGTCTTTGTGACATGATGCCTGAGGCCCAACTCCAGTGACAAAACCAAACCAAAAGTCATCAACAGGCAAATCTTCCCCACTGTGCAAGCATGGATCCACTGAGGAGACAGGAGAAGCTCCGGTTCCTTTATTAGCCTTGGGAGTTTGACAGAGACATGTCCATTGCCAGGAGGGCCAGGACCATCCCTCCCTTCGGCTACGGCTGCCCCAGCCCTCTGGTGCGTACAAATGTGCCATTTCCTAATAATGTGCAGCTCTGACCTGAAGGTTGGGTGGAAGTGTGTAGAGCCCCAGGAAGGGAAGCATTTTAATTCTGGGACCCTAGATCAACTTGGACACTGTGCGAAACACATTAAGAGGAAAGCTCCTCCATTTCCACTATTATACCCCAGGAAAAGCTGGTACAAGGAAGGCCCTGGTGCCCTCACCTCGACTGAAGAGAAGGCAAAAGGTATGGAGAGGACTTCAGTCGGTGCTTCGGTTCTCTCTTTTGCACTATGCACATACTGATGCTCCCACAGGTCATGTTTGGAGAAGCAAGCATGAATCCCTCTATGATTGCAAGGTAGTAATTAAATCTAACATTTGCTGCACCCCCTTATCTGTTAGGTTGTCTCCTCTTGGGTTTTCATCATGAAGCAGAATAGCTGCAGGAGAGAGAAACCCTCCTTGTTATCCTCAAGGTGGGTTGGATTGGATTTTGAAGGGCAATAGGTGATGCAGCGCTGCAGTAGCAGGAGAAGGCCTGGCCCAGGAGGCCCTGCCCAGGGAGGAGGCAGTGAGGGAAGCGGAGGGAGGCCTGGTGCCTCACCAGCTGCTGGAGGCACCACTTGAAGAAAACAGGCGTATGGGGTGGAGTTTTGCCATAAGTTTCCATTTTAAATGGGACTGCCAGCTGGGTGGGTTATGCTGCGGTTATAAAGAGAGCATTAAGAGCAGCTTAATAGTGCCGGTCCCAGTGAGTGGGTCAGCATCCCCGGTGGGGAGGACAGTCGGCTCAAGGAGGGACCACCGGCCTGCGCGACGCTCCACTCACCCAAACCCAAGCCTTCCCCGCTCCCTGGGTGCCAGCCACCTGAGGCGGGGCACCGACAACCCCCGGGGGAGGGAGGCAGGCCGGCCGGTAGACAGGCCCTGACACGCAGCTCGCTGCCGGCGCACCCCGGCAGTGGCCCGCCCTCCGCTGAGGGGCGGGGGTTCCCGCCCTCCCCACGGCCGGCGGCGGCGCGGTGGGGCACGGCGCAGCGCGGCACAGCGCAGTACACAGCGATGGCGGGCGATCACTCTCGCAGTCTGGGCAAGGGTAAGCGGCAGCCCCGGCGGGTAGGGAAGCGGGCAGGCTGCCATATCGCCTCAGGCGGGGCTGGGCGGCCTGTGGAGGGGGCGCGGGACTGTGCGTGAGGAGAGTAACGGCTGTAACGGTCGGGATGGTTTCTCTTCTCTCTCCTCAGGCAGCGCGGCCCCGGGGCCCGTGCCCGAGGGGGTGATCCGGCTCTACAGCATGCGGTTTTGCCCTTTCGCCCAGAGGGCGCGCCTCGTCCTCCGCGCCAAGGGCATCAGGTGAGGCCTTGCCGGCGGGCCGGTATGGCGCGGTGCGCGGCTCCCCGCCGGCTGCCCTGCCTCGCTGTCCGTCCTCCCCCTCCCCCGGGGCCGCTACACCCCGCGCTCCCGTGACGGTCTGTCAGGGCTCGCACGGGCGGTTCAAGCTTCCCTTCTTACCTGGGCATCCTACATGGGTCTTAATTAAACATCCGCGAAAGAACTGAATGAAAAAGGGTTTCTGTGGGTGATTTTGCTATAAAGCTTTAACTCCTTCAGACTTTGTTTGGGGAGTGGTCATYCCACTTTGCTGACATGGGAAATAATGTAGGTTGTGTATGAAATCAATTATGTAAAGGCCCAAAGTAAATCTGTAGGGAAAAACCCCAAGCTGATTTTTTTGTTCTCAGCCGGCATCCTGAATGTTTGCAAWAATAGCATTTGAGCTTGTCCTGGGTAAATGTAAGTAGAGCCTTAACATATATTGTTGTTTGGTTTTGATGTAAGCTGCAGTGAAAATTCTGGGAGATACAAATATTAAGTGTTTCTGTTATATTACCACTTAGCAAAACACAATAGTGAGTGAGTGGCCTTTTTAAGAGAGGAAATGTACTGTGTTCCTATAATGTCTTCTCATTCCTGTGTTGTAGTAAGTTAATGGAATTCAGTACTTGTGTTTGTTTCTTTTTCAAGATAGCCATGTCATTTCAGCGTTTTTAAATGAGGACTAATGCTTCCCTCAGTTTGCAGCTTCAAAGTAACAGGGTTTTCCACCTGCTGGTTCCCACTAAGTCCCAGGCTTGCCAACAGTTTGTTTACTAGCACTGGGCTGGGAGTTCATGTTAGCATAGTGATTGCTTACCACTCAGTTCTCCTGGTAGCAAGATGAGAACGAGTTGGTTTGTTTGTTTTGTTTTTTTCTCGGGTCTTTTTTCCAAAGAGTAGGTGCATTAAAACTTCCRGGTCAGTTTAATTTTGTTTTTATTTAGTGTCTTTGGACTGATTTTTGGAGCTGGGAGGTTTGTTTTAGTATAGTGATTTTGGAGGAGTTTTATTGCTACCTAAACATGGCAGGTGCTTTCTGGTAATCTTTTAGTTGTTTTGAAGATTCAGATGTGTTTAGCAGACCTTTGGGCTTACTAGGAATTTTCTGGGGTCACACATATAACACARCATATAACATGCTTTGTTAATATAACATAGACATATTTCCCATGTGTCTTTTTTATCGATATCTATTTTGCYTTTACCCTGCACACCTCTTCTATGTGAGGCCATAGGTGGGGAAGATAAGTAGGTAGGATGCTCTCCTGATTTGCTCTTTGGTGTAAGGTCAGATTAAAGTTCAGCTGTGTTTCTTAATCGGAGTGTAGCTTATTTGCAATCAAGTACTTCTTTCTTAGAATGTCCCTGAACCTGCATGTGGTAAGTCTGCTGCATTCTGAGCTTGACCTTTGTTTTTAGCATGACTATAAGAGCTGCCTCTGTGTGCTTGCAGACTGTTCATGTGTCTTTTATTAGTTTAACAAACAACTCATTGTAAGTCAGTGCTGATTTTCTCCAGCAAAGGGAAGTGCTCCCTGGCAGTATTTCTATGTGTCAAATGGTTAGTTCTGCAAAGGACTTCAGGGAAGACTAAGGAGAGCAGGGGAACGAGAATTCCACCTCTCAAGTACTGTAGCTGTTGAGGTGTAATGACTGCATTTCACCATGGTGTGGAGTGGACTGTAGCAGAACTGAGCCTGTTTGGGTCTTGTTTCTTTCRCTTTTTTAGCCATGAAGTAATCAACATCAATCTGAAGAACAAACCTGACTGGTTCTTTGAGAAGAACCCGTTTGGGCTGGTTCCTGTTCTGGAGACCAGCAAGGGCCAGCTGATCTATGAGTCCCCAATCACTTGCGAATATTTGGATGAAGCATTTCCAGGGAAGAAGCTGATGCCTTCGGACCCATATGAGCGAGCCTTTCAGAAGATGCTCTTGGAACACTTCTCAAAGGTACCGTGTGGTCAGGGTGGGATTGTGTTTCTTACGTTACCATAGCACCAAAAACTGCAGCTCTGTTGCCAATGCTGCTTTCATCCTTTAAGGCAGGTCTTGTGGCTGGAACAAGCATTTAGATAACCASAGGGGTTATTTGGGGTTTCTTGCTGCGAGCACATACAAAACACTGTGTTTCTGAATTGCTCCCAGCATTTATGTGCGGGGATGGATGCAGGAAGACAGCCAAGCTAGTGAAAGTGTATATGACTGAGGCAGGATTTTGAGCATCTTACAATAGAGCAAAGGTTAGTAGACCAAACCAGCTGAATGCCTGAGACCTAGGCAGTGACAATTGCTGTATTTTAGACTGAGTCTTTCTGTAGGAAGTACTGTATGAATGCGGAATGTGAAGAGYGCCTGACTGGGAGAGCCTACAACCATGGACAAGAGATGGCAGGTGGCTGTAGACATGGGACATGTATAAGGAGACTGGTTTTGGCTCTCAGGAGGGGTTGGAGGTAGGCACTGTGGCTGACTGAAAGTAACCTCTCTGTACAAGCATGTGCTTTGAAGGAAGTGAAAGAAGTCAGCTTGGATATGAGGCAGCAGAGGAGAGGAAGCAACGGAAGATGCAAAGAGATGTGGACAAAGAAGGGGGATAGAAGGGAGGATGTATTTACAACAGGCCTTTCTGAATAGGCATGATGGGAAGAGAGTTACAGGGAAGCATGCTGCAGGAAATGAAACATGCACTGAATGTTGGTTGTGTGAATGACAAGATCTTAGAAAAAATGYTTGTCTATGGGCTTTTGAGAATATAATTTAGTTAAGCTTGGCCACTGGTCAACTTTCTGGTACTGTATACTATTTTCTCTGGCAAATACCAAATTAGAAAATGTACAGGTTTGTAGAAGCCTGCATATCCTGGGCTGCATATCTCTTTCTTAAAGTACCTTACATGTTAATAATGAAAGTGCATTTGGATTTTAGAAATGTGTAACTGGGAAAAGAGTACCACTCTGCACCTTGCTACCTTTTTTTGCTACTTTTTTGGTAGTGTGTGCAAATGGGGAACATGCCCTTCTTTTCATTGTTCTCCTCTTATTACAAGACTAAAATTCATTAGTATTTGCATTCATTCTTCCTTTAAGCCTTTTCTTACCTTTTCTGAAGTATAGAAGATTTTTATTAATGGACTTTATTTAACTCTCTAAAGTTAAATCTTTAAGATTTAACTTGCATCTAATGTTTTAACATCTAACTTAACATTTTAAGCTCTGAGYGTGTTATTGTAATAGGAACATTAAAATCTTTATACTTTCCTTTGTATAGATAACACCCATTGTTTTCAAGTACTTTGTGGCAGTCAAAGATGGACAGGACACCACGGCACTGAAAGCAGAGGTTGCTGAAAAGTTTGGCAAACTTGAAGAGGTAAGAGTATTTCATGATAATGAACAGGTTGCCAGTCATTGTATGATCCCTTTTTTTCTTTCATGCTTTCACCTTTGGAGCTGGATCTCTTCTCGTTTAGTTGGTAGTTACAGCAATGAACAATCTTTCAATTTACTCCCCCCAGCCTGGGATGCACAACATCTATGATGAAGGCTTGTGGACTTGTGGAGTTTTTTTGAATTCTATCTGACCGCTATTGTTGTAGATATCTTTGTTCTGCTTTAAATGTAAGGAGACCTTGCAGCATGTTCTAAGAGCAAGGCCTGAAGAGTCTGAGCTACTGAAGAGCATTTGTGCTGTAGCTCTGCTGAAATAAGTGCAGATACCCCAGTGGTGATATAAAATCTTTCTCGTTCAAGAGCTTATCTTTGTTGGGAGTGGGGGAAAGCAGAATGTAATCTGTCCCTGGCAGAAATCCAGCCTTGGGCCRTGTTCTGCTACTGGTGGTGTAAAGCAACTTCAGCAGAGCTCCAGGAAGTGTCAGGTGGCTTTGATGCTGTGTTGGCAACTTCACAATCCAAGTCAGTAGTGGTTCTTGGCTAGTCTGAACAGCTGTCGGGCTTGCCTTTGTCATGAACCCATTCCTTCTGCGTCTTTAGCAGCCACAACTAATGCTTCTCTGGCTTGATCAAGAAGAGTTCCTCCASAGCGTTTCTCTTCTGGTGCAAAGCTACCAATAGCTTTCTAGTACTTTCCTAATTCTCCTAACAGTCATGTGCATTTTGCTTCCCCACTCCCTTCAGTTGCCAAAGTAAAATTGTTTTCAGGRTAGTCTTGTCTGTCTGATAAGGCTGATGCTGGAGTAGCGCAGATTACAAATGAGTTCTTGGGAGAGGCCATGTGTGTTTCAYTTCCCTGAAATACAGATCTATTAAACATTAAGGAAGAATTAACCTTCTTCCTGCTTTATTAATGCTGTGAAATACTTGCTGCTCCTTCAGTGTGTCTATTTTACTATACCCTGAAGGATTTTGCAGCAGCAGCTGAAGGTCAGCTGAGGATGGGAGGAAGGAACAGAGCCATGCAAACTTCACTCAGCCTATTGCAAGAGATACTCCAGAAGGGAGGTGTTTTGAAACACTTCTGTATTTAGTTTGCTTTCCGACAGAGGGAGCTGTGTTCCCGTCTCTGTGACTGTGCARCTGCTGGGTTATACGCTGCCAGACATCTGGTAATTCAAACAGTTTGATGCTTCCTGAAGGACTTCTTTAAAATTTCTAATAGATTATGGGGGTTAGCAGACAGGGAATAAATGCCATAGGAGTATAGTGCTGTGTCCAGAAAGACAAAGATTTATAAGGTCTCTCGAGTTYCACCTTTAAAATGCTAAAGTGCCTGAAAACAGAGGGACTAGTCTTATGAAGGAAGAGACTAAGCTCTGGAGGTTCCTTAAAGCATGTTAAACTTGGATGACCGTGGCACTTGAAATGTATCAGAAACATAAATGTGACAGGAGAACTTGCTGAATTCTTTGTGGCCCTGCTTTCTGTGCTGAGCTGTGGGGATCTCTTTCTGGTGTATGTGGATGTTACACTTGCTTCCTGTTCCCTTTGCACCTGGAATCAAATCCAGTTCTAGATGTAATGTCAGAAGTGCTTTCCTGACGCCACTTGGCCTCAAGTGCCATGGGAAAAGAGTTCCTGCCAAAACAGTGTTCTAGTTTACCTGGATTTTAAATTTAGCTGGATTTATTGCTCAAGAAATGCATGTGCATTGTTATGTTTGATTAGTCAGTGCCATTAATGCTTTTTGACAAGTAAGAAATCATGAACTGACAGATTCTGAGAGCTAAATTCCTTTTCGTTTGTGCGCAAGCTGCAGCTTGCTAGTGATTAATATTTTGTGACAGTTTTTGAACCTCTGGAGAAGAGCTGGACTGACAGTGTATGAAATAGTTAAGCTTCATACTACAGCTGCTTTACTGACTAGCTCTGGCTCCCCAGATACTGCGTGCACAGGAGAAATTTGCTGTATCTCCATTATTTGCTGTCTGATACCTTCAGTATGCCTTCATTCCACTACAAAGTGGGCTTTTTGTTACTGTAGTGTTCTGTTGTGGTAATTTTCCTTCTGAGGGCAATTGTCATCTCTCACCCCTCACAGATTCTGTCCAAACGCAACACTGTGTTTTACGGTGGGGACTCAATCTCTATGTTTGACTACATGATCTGGCCGTGGTTTGAACGTCTGGAACCATTCCAGCTGAAGGAGTGAGTACCTTGCCTAGCTTCTAGTGTGTACTGAAGTGCCTCAACATAAATATTCTTTGCATACACTCTGCAGCAATGGGCCACTCTTGGGGGCTGCTGAAAAAAGTTTGTATTGTTTTACAGTTTGGGGGAAGCATCTTCTCAAAAGAGACATGAGTTGTTCAGGGATCTTCTGTAAACAGGCTTTCTTTCACTAGGTCTGTCTTCCTACCAAATAATTTTCACAGATTCGGAAGAAGTGATCAAAATACAGGACTTTCTCTCCATCCCTAACATCATAGGTGAAAATGGTCTTTATTTGAAGGGGATGGAGATATGGAGACCTAGGTTCAAATTTCTTGGTCCAAAACCTCAGGCTTGAAATGCAGTCTTCTGCTTCTCTTTGGAAATCCTAGGTTGACAAAGGAGGGTGATTTTGTTTTRAGATGCGTAAACTGTATCCTACCTTGCTGTAGCTGATAGATCTGTCCCTGTGTAATAGTGTTTTTTAATATGTAAATACATGTCTAGCTCCAGTTACCATGGTATTGCATTAATATATAGGGAAATGGTATCAAAGGAAAACTGTTTTATAGCTGGCTTAAAACAGGACTAAAGAGTCCACTTGTATGAGGAAGAGAGTGATAAAAGCAAAAGATAGTATAGAACAGTTAGTCTCACCCTGGTGCCTGAAGCATTCTTAAAGAACAAGAAAGATGCAGGGAATCCTTAGCACTGAAACTTCTGGCACTGTAAAATGRGGGCTTTACTGATGGGTTGCTGACCTAATTTGTCACATGTGTAGTGCTTGATTGGAAAGGGAAATATTACAAGGAATGTAGCAACATAGGTCTAGAGTCATGAAGGTATTTGAATGATTGAGGATCTGAGCCATTTTATGTTAAGAAAAGATGCKACCTGGAGAAGTTATACAGTAGCTGAACTTGGGAGTTGGAAGCTGTAATGCAAAGTACTTGGGTCAATCTGCCAGAAGAGAATGAAAATAACAATTTACACTGTTAAGCTTTCAATTTGCCACATGGTTGGTTTTTTTCAAATGTGTCTGAGTGGGTTTATGGATTTAGTCTGTTAGTTGAGTCCTCAGTTTCCTCAATAAGACTGTGTCTGTGTTTTGAGCTGCTGGGTTGCAGGGTAGTACAAACTGCGCAGCTATGCACGAGAGAGGAGAGAAGAGGTTCATGAGTTGTGGGGGAGGACTCAACCACTGCACACTGCATTTGCTTCAAGAATGACTATTAACAAAGCATTCCAGAGGGAGGCASTGGTGCACAAGACTCTGCCCTCAGCTCGGATTAGGTGATAAATAAGAGCTGTGTCTTTTGCAGCAGGGGTAATGTAGGCAAAAACATGCTGATAGCTTGCACAGTAAGTGCTCATTTGTGTTTTTGCTCAGCTTTGCAGAGTGCACAAGCTCTGTAAGAACTCTTTCACGTTCCAAATGCTAGTCTGTCTTCTATGATCTGATACGTATTTCTGTCACCTGCTCTGAGCTGAATATTATACTGGGAGAGAGAAAGCAAAACAAGCAGTAAAATAGAACCTCTCAAGCTGTTTTGCTTCCTTGATGCCATCCCAGTTTCCCATTTGTGTTACTCAGTCTCTTCCCTTTTCCCRTAGCTGTTTGAGTCACACCCCAAAGCTCCAACGCTGGATGGAGGCCATGAAGGAGGACCCTGCTGTCAAGGCTACAATGACTGACCCACAGACATTCAAAGGTTACCTCCAGCTCTATTTGAAGAACAGCCCTGAGGCATGTGATTATGGGCTCTGAAGGTGTCAGTAGGCACATGCTTGCTGAAGTGCTTCTTTTCAGTGTGAGCTGTGGGGATCTAGTGTAAYTTGGTGTGGACTCTTCTGTGGTTGCATTTCATAATGGGGAATAAATCTGTGCTGAAAAGGCTGAGAAACCTTCTTTGAACTCCACTCCTTCCTGTCAGGAGGAGGATGTGCTGGCTTCAGGCAGGAGATGGAAAGTCATCGCTGGCCATGTATATTGCATGAAGGAAAATGTTAGCTTTACTCAGAGGTGATCTGTTATCTCTGGCCTCTTTGCAAACATTGCTGGTGGGCAGTCCCTGAACTGACCCTGTTACTTAGTTTAAAAATTGTAATACTGGTGTCTTGAAAATAATAAAAAGCAAAGTTGTCTTTAGATGCAGTTTTTTCTTCCTCTTTCCAGGCAACTATTAGTCACTGGACTGGTTGTGCAGAGAGGAACAAGGTACTGTAAAGGCTAAAACAGATAGTGTGGTCTCTGAAGTTAAGACGTAGTTATCTAGTACAAACTGTCCTCCTCTTTAGATACCACTACTGCCAAACCACTGAACTTGCAACACTACCCACTTATCCCTGCTGAAGTCATGTTTGCAGGGACCGTCTAGTAATGGCTTCCCATTTGGGCTAGGTTTGCTAGGGGAGTGTGTGGTTATAACCCTTCTCTGCCCTTCTGAAGTAGGGTTGTGTTTAGTCTAGGTCCTAACGCGAATTACCCTAAAGGCTGGAGTAGGAAGTAAAGCTAACAGAAGCCATATCCTGAGCAGAACAACATTTATTTTCCGTTCTGCTCCAGAACTCAAAGTGTTGCTATACATGTCAAGATGTTGGTGAAATCAGAGAACTGAAGTAGGAGGAGTTCGTTCAGAGCATTACGTACTGGTGGTGTCTTACTGCTGGTGAAGGAATGAATATGTTCTGATCCTGCCATTTACTCGCTGGAACAGAGCTCTGCAGTTGGACTTGTTTGAAGCTATCCTATAYGCTAATATAGCAGGGTGGGGACAAGATTATGTGAATCAAAAGTAGTCACAGGAAAAACTTCTTCCTCTCTCTTTTATTTTTTTTTTTTTATCTCCACATAGGGGACTAAAAGAAGTATGACCCATTCTGATGATGTTCAGCTGTGTATGTCTTTTCCTGACAGACCACTAACAACCCAAACTGGCCATAGTTCCAGGAAATAAGCATGCAGAAAGAAATAAGGGCAAAGCAGTATCTTCAAGGACAGGGCTGTGGTTTCTGTAGTGCTGAGGCAGTTCTCATGAGATACACAAGACTTCTTACCTGTGTCCACTGCAATGAGGCAAGGTAGCATAGCAGAAGGTGGTGGTTCATGGTTTTCCTGCTAATTGAGGCACTGTGTGTCTCGGAGCTTTTCTGGAGGAAAACTGGACTAATCTTTTTATACCTTTAACATGTTCTACCCCAGCACACTAACTGAGGAGGTGCATGCTTGTGTAACTTCAAGTGGGACAGCAGATAGGAAAGGCAAATTTGACGAGGAAAAAGAATTAGCAGGAACTCGGTCTGTCAGCTTGTGGCTATTGGAGGGGATTGTTTATACTCTTACTAGCTTTAATTCAAACTGTGCAGGTTTTCCTCTCCTGTTTATCTTTGTGGCTTTTAAACACATCTGGCACTACTTGGAGAAATACTAATTATTCTGCTATTCCTTCCAGAATCCTGATGTTCTTTAAAAGATTTCCCAGTCCAGATCTGACGCTGTACATGTTTTATAGATTGTCATTAGAGAACCCAGCGGAAGCATAAAGCTGTGAGGTGTGCTGTCAGAATGTGGATCTAGCTGTTTCATTAGATGAAAGCAGGGTTTGAGCTTGATGAAGCCACTATCCCTGAAATGGTGTTGGTGGGATCTCAATGGCAAGCTTCCAAGGATTAACTGCAGAACTTTTTGGTTTTATTAGTGGCTCTGCTTTGTGCAGAGCTTGTTAAAGCTGTTAGTATAGTAGGCTCTAAGTTGGCTTCTATAAACATGCTAGGAATATGTTGCAGTTTGCTCCAGTGTATTATTGGACGCTAGTGGGAGATGTGACATTAGGGAGATCCGACAATGGGTTAAGAGCAGAGACTGGCATCCAAAAACTGAACTCGCTAGGGCCAGACCATGGTAACCCAGACACGGTGTTGTCCGAACAGAAAGATGTGCTGTCCCCATCTTTATTTAGTGGCTGTAGAGTGTACCATTATAAATATGCTAATTCAGCAAAAAAAGTAAAATGAAATATTCTGCCTTGTAATTTAGTATTAAATATCAGTGTTTTAAATCCCCAGGCAGACAGCTGGGGTCCTGAACTCATTACAGCACACCAAGAAATGCAGGCCTCAGGCAAAGTGTTCTTCATGTGGTAATGAATATGCAACACTTTGGCTTAGTCTTCAAAGGAAAGGAAAAGTTTTGTGGAATGGACTGGCGCTCTCCTTCCACAGTGGATGGGTGTAAAGGATACATCATATCAGTTTAAAGAGGGCAAGAAAAGAAAATACCTATCTTCAGTTTTGGTCAACAGAGGAAAAAGATTAATAAATTAAAAAAATTAAGATTAAAGTTAATAATAAAAGGATCAAGCAGATGAACAGCTCTGCCCTTTGAGCTCTCCTTAAAATCTTATATGGATCAAATTGTACAGTAAGTACTGTATTTACTCACCTTCTACTCCATCTTTTGCTCCTGGTTATTGTTGGTGGTGCTATTGTTTTCAAAAAGAATGGTGAATGTTTTTTTTTGTTCCCTGTTGTCGTGCCACCAAATGTAACTGCTCTCAGCACAGGTTAAAAAAAAATAAAGTTCAGTGTCAGACAAAAAAGGACGGAGGCTGTCTTGTAAAAATAGTGGGTTTAGGAGAATGATGGATACTTCAGATTAGCAAGGCACAGGGCCTCATTCTGTCCTGCATTTGTAGCATGTCCCTATATCTTTACTGATGTCCTTGAGATGGTTGTTGGTACCATAATGCAAGACGTGGTCCAGCCTCTTGTTCTTCATTATCATTTTAGGATCTGTTATACTGAAACTAAGAGCAAGGTGGAAGGGAGCCAAGATGGAGGGAGGGGTGGGGATCCCAGGCTATCAGATCTGGGAAGGTTTGCTGAGTTTTGGGTAAGTTGGGTGGGAACTTGGGTGAATGGGACTGTARCTATGATAGAAGGTCCTTGCTTGGGGAAATTGTTGAGAAGAGTCTGTCCAGGGAGGTGTTAGAAGGGTCTGTGGTTCTTGTGCTGGAAGTGGTAGTAACTGGAGATACTGGTTTGAAAAGTCTCAAATGTCACGTACTAGGGACACCTGAAACACTTGTGTTGACTCCATATAGATGCCTGTGGCTTTGTTGCTTTTTCTAATCAATTAAAAAGGAAGAGAAAAGGAAATCTCAGCTTCTTGCCATGTTTCATTTAACAGCTGTCTGTCCTGCTCATCAGAGGTACCTGGCTGTGTGTGAGTGCATGTGCTAGGCATGCGTTGTTGGCACAGTGTTACATCTCCTGAGCCTGCTCTCCCCAGTTTTCCACTCTCGTGGCATCTGTAATGTTCCCCTGCACTATCGAGGTTTGAGAACTGGGTGTTTCTTATCCCGTCTCCTTTCTCYGCTAGTAGCCCGATTATTTCACCATTCTGTTCCTTGGATGTTGRTTTCACTTGGGAATGGCTGATGAAAATGCAGTCTCTTTACAGTCATGAGGTCAGATGCAATTTTACTAAACCATCCCCAATTTCTATAAGATGGAACAGTCTTTTTCAATCTGGTCCAAAGCCAACAGGGATGGCAATTGCTGATTTAGCYGAGTAAATTAGTAATGCCATGTGATGTTGTTAGGATTTTTTCCCCTCCTAGAACACTTTGCTGATTTGCTAAAACAGGAATTTTAAACCTTGTCAGTGAGATGCAGCTGTCTGGGGTGGAGTGTGGCAGCTGTTTAGCAGTGYGCAGGAACACTGTATCTGAGCCCCCGAGGAAGTCAGAATGCARCTTATATTAAGGGACCCACGTACTGAGCCTGTTCTGTGCCATTCACAGCCACCTTCTGATGCGCAGGAGGCAGTCTGAGAGAGTTACAGCACGTGCTGCAGGTTTGTGTCTTAGAACCACCACTCTTGGCAAAGCTGATGGAAAAAGCCATCTCTCCAGGGGAAATGGAGCCAAGAAAAGGGGCACTGAACAGCCGCAAGCTGAGCAGGGAGCAGACAGTGTTTCCTGTAAGCTGCAAACCATTTGTATGAGTCACCTATGTGGCTGCACAGCAAAGGCACAGGAGGGCTGGGGGAAAAGGAGGAAAAGTTGACAGCTTTGTCAGCTTCAGACCACCTGAAGAATCAATGAGGACCAACAGTGAGACATTATGGCTTAATACTGTCTTTCCCGCAGYTCTCTGCATACATTCCCATTTCCCCAAAGGATGCTTTTGTGCCTTTCCTCCCGTCACTCAAACCATCCTCAGAAGGGAGCTCTGAACAGGAATGCGCTCTGGGCCAATCCACAAGTCAGAGTGTGGCTTTTTTTCCCCCTCTACATTCATCACACAGCTCTTTTTCCGTGCCTGTTTAGGCTTGGAAGCAGAGGCTGTCTCCTCTTACTTGTAATRGCTAAGGCAGGGTGATTAATCAGCTGTTTCTCCTTGTGGGAAGACAGCTCTGATAYAACCCATGCCTTCAAACCCAAAGGCTTGGTGCCTCTCAATTCCTYTTCATATGCTTTATGTAGCTTGGTTGTGTTGTGCTTTTGTATCTCTGCTCTGGATCAAACTTTTCACCTCCAAAGCTATGCCAGGTGTGGCTCTGGCAGGAGAGAGTCAATGTGGGGCCATTGGTAGAAACCTGCATGTGGACAAGCCTTGCTTTTCTCTAGTTTTGCATACAGGAGCTTCGTAATACCGACACGATGTGATAACCCTGAAGGTGAACTGAACTGGCAGGGWTATCATGCTGACAGCGCAGAATGCCTGTCCCGTGGGAACGCCTGTGTGACGGAGGCCAGGCAGAGCCGCTACGCATCACTTGTGCTTACAGGCACAAGAACCACCCAGGGCTGCCCTGCCCTGCCTGGTGCAAGCTGGCAGGGATGAGACCTGGAGTGTGTTAGCAAGCTAAGTACTATCTCCTTTGGACTTGGGAAATCTCTCTGTGCTGTTTGATTCCCAGCAGAGGGCTAGAGAGCAAGGCTGAAGGTTAGGAGCAACAGAATGAATTTCCACCTTGATGCACCTGGGGAGGTGAAGTGACTGATGAGTCAGGCTGTGAACAATGTGGGTTACTGATCCCAGTTCTGCCAAGCTSTGCCTGCTGGGTCTGTATTGCACTATGATGTTGGATCCTGAATGTTAGATTGTCTGCAGAAAGGTGCCTAATTGGATTTCCAATGACATTATAAGTGTCGTGGCACTTCTGGAAAGCAGCACAATACAGACAGAAATTTCATCTTGGCTCCTTACACATGATTAAGTCTTTGCTGAGCTGAGACTATTAATGGCTGTGGGTCTGTTGGTGGATTTGGAGATTGTTTCGCATCTAAAATCGACTCCTTTTCCTGCAGAGCATCTAAGACACTTTTAAGAACTTAATTGGGTTTTAATCTTCATTCTTGTGCACAATTTTTAAAACAGTGACACAGTCAGACATTTTACAAGCACTCAAATGCCTAAACAGAGGGCTGTATTTAAATGTTTCACCTCAGCACCTCCTGCACTTCCACCTCAGAGCAGATCAATAAAGCTAAGGTACCCACCTTAGCAGACAGAAATTGCTGATCCTTTTTTTTTTTCTCTCCTCTAACACGTTGGATAAGCTGTGGTTTTAGCTAGACAGATTCATAATTAAAAACTCAGTGCCTTTATTCAAAGGCAGCACCTCTGCAAACAATGACTGAAAAGCTTTGCTCTATAGATTCCCTCAAGCCTCTGCAGCCAGAGATTTTGCTTCTAGCAGCTGAGGAGTCCAAGATGACCCTCCTAAATGTAACATAACTAGAAAGTGAAGTTTCGTTTGAAGAACACTGTAACATTAATTGATCCACAGCATGGGCTCATTCAGATTTCTGTTTCAGGGCCAGACTTGTCTGATAGATGTGGGAGGAATATCTGTTTGTTTGCCTCCTTCCTCATCTCTCAAGGCTCTGGTACAAAGTTGTGCAGATCATTGAGAGTAGCAGAAGTAACACAACCCCATTTCCTCATAGCTTGTTTCTTTACTTCTAGGAAGGCATGAATACCAACCGCCTTTTACTACATTGGGGACATTTAAAAGAACTCTGTGCGCTTTTTCAGCATTAYGAGACTCTCTGTCCTCTATCCATCTGCCTGCTTGCCTAAAATTTATCAGAGCTGAGTATTTCTGAGGTCTCTACAGAACTGTCAGATTTGGTTGAAGTTGTTTGATGGATTCAAAAGTTACTTGGCAGAAGATGAAGGGATAGACCCTCCTCTCCCCCCCCTCCCCCATATGCATTCACACACTGACTGCATAGGAAACTGGCTAAAAATAACCTAGCTTATGTTGCCATAATGAATTCATCATTTTAGAAAAAGGCAGGACTGCCTGGAATTTTACTTGGAAGGGGTACAACAGCTCAAATGTTTGTTGGAGCCACTGAACCAATACCTTGAAAAATCCTCTTTCCAAACAAACACAATCCAGATAGATACAAGACATATATCTGATACAGTGCCAGTGGCACTTGGGGACAGACCTGAGTTAGCTTTTAGACCTGCAAGCAAAGAACCATTACACAGAGTTGAGCAGAGAGGATGAAACCTGCTCAAGAAGTGGGCAAATCCTGGGCAGTATCCCATTCTGCAACCGGTGCTCCCAGCTTGACTGCTAGCGGTATCTGACCAAATTAATGTTAGCATGCCTGTAGGTCACCATATCCTCTGAGGTTGCTCTTGCTTTTTTATAGCACAGACATTTCTGCCTACTTGAAATAAAGGAGATTCTGTCCTTGCTTATGGATATTCCATGAGTGGTAAAAAGTCATTAGATAAATTATTAGCTGTGAATTATTCTCCTGGCTTTACTGTCCTGCCTGCCTCTCTGGATGACTTAATGCTTGAAAAGTGCTAATTTTTATCAACACAAACATCACCCTGATTTGCATAGTTGCAAAACAACATTGTGCAGAGTTGGGAAGCAGAAACACATTCCTGTGTGGAATAAACAATTTTTCTAAAGTCTGCAGATCTTTAGTATTAGTCACACATCAGAATGGGGAGCTCATTGTGTATCTGATTACCATGAAGGGTGTGAGATACAGGGGGTTTCATGTCAAATCCGTAAGAACTGCCCAATGTAAGTTACATATTCGGGCACTGCATAAAAGGAGATCTTTTTCTTGTGCTTTTGGAAAAGGCTGCTTACTGCATTTGCAAGTGTTACCTGTCCAGTGAAGTCTGTCACTGTGCTGGACAACCAGGGATGCAGACTGGACCTGCATTCAAGAGCTTTTCACGACCTTTCTTTTTCCCAAGAGTCAGGTGCTATACAGGGGTAACTTGATTTCAGTCTTAAATGTCATGGGGAAACTTGTGTAGAGAGAGGAGGACCAGGCTGTAGCAAGTACAGCAGCTCATCACACTGGAGAGAGGTGCTGCAGACATCTGTGCTAGTACATTTATCTAAATGCTGATGTGACTCGGCTTGGGTTTATTGGCAGGACAGTCTRCCTGAGAGAGCTCCTAGTAGAGAGCAAGCAGCTGAAACAACCCCAGTCTGAAGGACCTTGTCTGAGAGAGGTGTGTACCCCTCCCTCAGTGGGTTTGGAGAGGGTTGTAATGATGGACTTCAGCGAACTCAGATGATTTGGGAATTTTGGGAAACTGAAAGAACTCTAAACTGTGTTTGAAAACCTTCATTAAAATGAAAAGTTTCACAGTTAATATTATACCTGTCATTCTTGTGTTCTTTTATTTGATCTGTTTCCAAATTTCCAGCATTTAAAATGCTGTTTTGAAGTTTTCAAATAAAGTGGCAGTCAATGCCCAATGTCACAGCAACTTTATGGGGCCAGACTGGAGGCCCTAACACTGAATAATAGGCAGTTACTGTGATTTCTGAGTTTACAGCTTAGAGAGACAGATGTAAACCAGCAAAATCTTTATTTTAAGTGTTACAAGGAGACTTTATGGGAAGCTTTCAAYGACCAAAAGAAGAGTTTTATTGGACAATAAAGGAGAAGGAGGTAAATGTTACTTGTATTCTTGCCCCAAAAGAGAAATTGTAAATGCCTAAGACCTCTCCCCATAATTATCGAGTCAGCTTCTGCCATCTAAAACATTTAAACAACATATGGGTTTTGAAAGCAAAAATGCCCAGGTCTTTAAGGTCTGTCTGATCATCTACTAAACCAGGGCAGCGGTGATACTCTGCTATGTGTTAGTTGGTTTAATCTTGCACTTGCCCTCCCACATAGGCCTGACAGCATCAGAAGCCAAGAGCTAGTGGAGGATTTCTGGCATGTGACAGACTTGATTTGCTTTGTGTAACTTCCCCGTATTCAGCTATTTATTCTCAATGTGCTGAAAAAATGTGAAACTACACCACCATAAACTCATCTCTCTTCTCAGGGATCATTTCAAAGTGGTAATAAAAACTGAGATTAGAGATACCTCTAGCATGAACAGAGAGTGCTGCTTTCTAAATCTAAATAAAAATCAGCTTTTTTTTTGGTGAAGTTTCTCTTGGGAGTTTTTATTTTAGAAGAAATTGAATGTTGAAGGGGAGAGAAACCTGGAACATGATATAGAGCAATTAGCCATGCAGCGGTGGGAGGGAATGGCTGGTATGCACACCATTTCCAGGTCCACAATGCAGAGCTTTCAGTGTACATACCCCATAATGTGCCGGTGGGGTACAATTGTTAATAAAAGGCAGGTCCTTTTTTTTTTAATAAATACAGTTGCAAGTGAAAGGCAATTGCATATTTATGAGACTGAGAGGACAAGATGGAGAGGTTTACTCTCAGTTCAAGTTCACGTGCTCGTTAGCCAATGGGATGATCTTGGGATGATCTGTCCCTTTGCTTGAGGAGTGAAGGACTTCCCAGAACAGTGACTTTACACACCAACCAAGCATAACCAGATAGATAGCCATGGCTAAGTGYGCTAGCTAAATCTCCAGCCATAAAGCGCACATTTAAGGTTTGAGCTGCAGGGTGGTTGTTACCTTGGGAGCTTTTGTCCATCTCTGGGAATATTGTCTACAGGTGCAGGAAACACATTTCTGGACTGCAGTGTAGCCATAATTGTATGCTGAAATTGTAGGCTGCTAGACTTCTCATGAAAGCCAGCACATTGGAATCAGGGCTTTAAGAAAGCCTGGAAATAAGGAAAACACAAGAATTTGAATCTCTGAAGAAAGAATCCAGACCAAAGCCTAGAGGAAAACTGGTTTACTCTTAGAAGAGGTGGCCAAAAACTATCTGTAGTGGCTGGGGTTGGCCTCTCTCTGTCTCTGCATCTGCGTACTCTATGGCAGWTAATACTGTAATAATGGCCATGGCATAGACCAAAAATCTGCTAATTGCCCTTCTGAAAAAGGATTCTATGTTGATGTTACCCCTTCTGTTACATGAAAACATAGGAAATCAACAGCTCAATGGAGAAAACATTGCTGAGCCTGTCAGACAGAGCTTTAAAGCATGGTGGGTTTATTTTGGGGGTTTTATTTATTTATTTTAAATAACAAAGTTGCACTATAATAACCAAGACTGCTGATGATCCTGGGCCACACCACTCACAAGCTCCATTTACCGCAGTGTGTGGTTGACCCTGGGAAATTGTAACTCCTGGCTAGGTAGACTTGTGCTGCAACTCTTAAGCCAGCTGCTTCCCAGACCTGGTCAATGCTGGTTCAGCCTCAGCAATCACTGGAAGGCAGAGTTATTAATTAAAGGTGTGCAGAGCATTCTGTGGGGCTGGAAGACATGTCACCAAGGAAACAGTGGTGTTTTTATTATATGAATTCATAAATAGCTTTGGATTTCCTTCCAGAGCCAGAGCAGATTAGAATATTAACAAGGAGGTGCCATTCCCTTAAACCAGGGAAAGGGGTTAAGCAGGAGGCTAAGTGGTGGTGGGTGGTTGCTGGAACTTGGCTGTGGATACCTGTAAAACAAGCAGGTAAAGAGGATTCCTCTAGCTGAACTGGAAATTCAGGAGATTTCTGGTTCTGCCAATAAGGGCAACATCTACCAGTAATATTTAGGGCTTGCCGCAAAAGGGTGGTTTTTGAGCAGACGTATCCAGAATAATTATTTTGAATTCCTGTGGATTCATGTTCTCAGGAAGTCTGACATCCTTGGCATTATTCTGGAATAGCTATTCCACTTTATGTTCATGTTGCATCTTAGCCTGGAACAATTTCTACAAGCAGTCAGAAATCACAGGGATTTTTGCTATCGGGCTCACCGTGCTAGGATCGCACTGGGCATATCCCAACTCCATCCTTCTGCTCTTTCAGAAACATTTTGGGTGGAACTAGAAACAAAACAGACCACACTTCTTTAGATTTTGTACAAGACTTCCTTTATTATAAATAAAGCTGCATGAGAAGACCTATACAAATTCAACAGTGTCCTGCTATAAAAGCAGCGGTTTGAGTACAGCATTGTCAATCAAGGAAGACCTTAGTTTGGAGACTTTTGGTGTTATTGCCCATCTCAACTGCATTGCCAAGATTGATCTTCATACTACAGTTTTGTTTCTGAGCTAACATATTACACACACCCCCCCCAGTCCTAAAAAAAAGACAAGCAATAAATAAAGCTATTTACTGTGTAGGATCCTATGAGAACTAACCCCTCAATGACCAGCAGCTAAGCTGTTACAGGTGGGTAAAGTCTCATTTCTTCACCATAAAGAAAATGTTGCAAAGGCTTTGCATTAAAAACATCTGGTGAACAAGCACCAAATCCTGCTGCTTGAATACTGGATAAAGTTTTGGATCTCTTTGCTGAAATACATCTTTATACCCCCATAAGACCTGTATACAGAGCAACTCGGAGAGAGAAAAGCCATATTCTGTGGTTGTCACATACTAAAGAGTGAACTCCCAACAGCTCTGCTTAGAAGACATTCAGCTCCCGAACAACAATAATAACCTTAGACCAAGACATTTCCTAAAGGCAAATGGCTCCTGAGGCTATGTTGTAGATCAGTGGCTGCTATCAAGCCACCATTAATTCCATTGCTTTGACAGAGACTATAATGAGATATTAAAACCACAAGTTGAGGGTGGAGGGAGTGGTTGGAAACCAGCACAAGGCAATAGGAGTTCATCTGTTAAATTCACCTGGTTAACAAATAGCAAGAACAGCACTAAGACACAAGAAAGAGGTCCTACCTTTCCTCAGGATCTCTCATGGAGATACAGGCATTACCAAAGAGATGTTGTGTGGTTGCTACTCACGTGTCATATGCTGTTTGGTTTTAAAAGAATGTTATTCACTTTAAACCACAAAACCCCACTTCCATTCCCACCCTTTAAAGCTGCTTCCTATGAATGCCCAGCCAGACTTCAATCAAGGCAGAACTAAACATGGGCAGCACTAAAAAGTTTTAGGACATTTTTACTGGCTGACAGCTGATGGAGCTGAACTGTCTTCTTACAAACCTTTTTTATGAAATTTGAGTGTGGCCTTTTACTGATAGTGCTAGTACTTGGTGGGCAAAGCTTTAATACAGGAGAGACAAGGCAGTCCAAGGAATGATGTGCTTCATCATGGCCTCCTTGTACCACTGCAGAGATCTGATCCAGAGAAATGCCGTGTACCCACATCTCCTCTGATGGGACACATACATACCTCTGGTATATGTGCTGCTATATGGCTTACAAAGATCTCTGCCCTGAGGCTTACTGGAGCACAGCTTACAATCACAGAGCACTTCTCCCCCCAGACAGGTATAAGTGGGTTCCCTCACAGCCTAAATACACAGAACAGACCTCTTAAAAGGTGCTCAGGGCTAAATGAGCATATTGCATGTAGGAAAATTAAGCCAAGCAATTTGCTTCCAGGGAAATCAAATCCATAAATTCCCTGGTTCTGGTCCAGTTTGGGTTCAACTAAACCCCATGGGAACACTTCAGGGTCAGTTTGGGCTCAAGAGAGAACAGGCACACAAATACAGAAAATGAAGAACAAAGGATTCAATCCACTTATCAGTTTAGGTTCCCTTTGAGTCTGAGCAGCAGTGCTCGGAGCTGTGTAAAGACGAGTTTAGGCATGTTTACAAGCCCGTAGGACTGGCGTTACAAAGCTTTGTTCTGACATTTTAACAGGGGAGTTACCTTATTCTGTTGAACAGCCTTTTCTTCTCATCCTCCCCCAGCTCAACCTTATATAAAAGTTATTTTTTCAACCCTGAATGTCATTTCCTGAGAGACTTGGGTCACAAATTTGTTTCTGTTCTTTGGACAGTCTAAATTTAGACTCCTGACAGGAAATGGCAGAGAAATTTTTATTTCTTTCTGGCTGGGCTGGGAACACATTTAGAAGCAACTCTGACCACAACTGCTTCAGCATGACCTGCCTGCCAGCCGCCCATGCAAAGCTGGATCTGCTACAGGCACTGTACAGTAAACCTGGGCAGGTAAAAATGGCAAATTGCTTGGGTTTGCAAACAACTTACACAGCTTCCAATGTAGCCTCCAGGCTCCAGTATTCACCCACCCTCCCTGTACCTCTGCTTGTCATGTCCCCTGAGATTGCTCCTGCTCTCTTTCCTACTGGGGAATGCTTGCTTGGTTGTACTAATGAAAGCCAGGGGCTTACAGCACTCGTTAGAGTTAGCAATTAGTCCTGCCCTGTTCCTCTGCCAGCCCTGGCAGTCTCCCAGGCACTCATCACCAAGGGTGCTGAAGCAAGCACTGATGATCCAAGACTCTTTCCTACTGGCATTACCCACCAGCCTTTTCTCTCCCATTTTGCTTCCTACCCCTTACTTTCTGCACAGAAATATTACTTAACCACCCTACAGCTGTGATGATAAAAGCCAAGGGGAGCAGCAATTGGAGCAAAGAATTCCCTGTCCCCACCTGTGCTTTCTTGTAAACCAGGTGTGGAAACGGGAGTTACAGCTTTCTCTGCCTTTGTGCATGAAAAGTCCCTCACTGGTGGAGGGACAGACAAGAGCAGACATCAAGGAGGTGGTGTAAGTGGTTTTTAGCAGGAAAAGGGAGGAGAGGACATGTCTATGGAGAGTTTGCTTATCAACAGGCTGGATAATAAGCCTCATGCTGTATGCTGTCCCTAGTAGTGATACAGGATTAAATCTTCTCTCTGATGCATGTGATAGAGAGGGTTGATAACAAGGGACCTGTGGAGTCATGGTAATATCATCCCTGATGGGGATGTTCAGAGAAGCCCTAGTGTAAAACATTGCAGGAAATCCTAGTGTAAGAAAATGGTAGGAAAGGCCCCTTAGCACTGGAGGCCAGGCCTCCGGCACCAGCACAAAGCAGATCTGCACCGAGGCCCTGGCTTGGATCCTGCAGGAAGCACACAAAGGAGGGTGAGGAGCTACTGAGCCCTCTCCTCCAGCAAAGCCACCTCACTGGGGCTGGGCAGCCCATGTGCATGGCACTAACATGCTGCTTTCTGAGGGAGTTCAGGCATCTCCATTTCTGCATTGGGTTTTTGAGCACATGCCTCGAGATTCTCTGCTGGCTTGAAAGCCTGCAGAAGCTGTCACTTCCCATCACACTCCCAGCTCAGCAAATGATGGTTTGCTAGCAGCAGCTCCTCAGAGCCTCATCAGAGCAGCAGTCTTTAAAAGGATTGAGGAGACCCTATATGGAAGCAAACAGGTAGCTTTTGCCTGTGTATCTGGGAGCAGAAGAGATGCGACACAGACCACAAGGCAGCTGCAGAGGCAGCGCTGCCAAGCTCTGCTACATGTGCCCCTCTTTCATGCCCTCCTCCTAACTCAGAGCCATTCTGTTGGCCTTGGCCTCATTAAAACCATGCTGGGAGAGTCACACTCTCATCTGGACGGTGATTGTTCCCTCTTGCTACTAGGCTGCTGAGATTGGCTTCATTACAGGATAATTTTGGAGAACTWCTACTTTTATGAAAGCAAAACCTGTAGCAGTCCTTTCTCTCTTGGCTGTTCTCAGCCTTGCTGCCCCGAGGTAAGGAAAACAAACAAATAAACCAAAATGTCAGAACCCAKTAACAGTGTTTCTCGCTTTTATGTAAGGCAAAAAAGGTTCCTGTCCATTTATCCATGGAAAATGGCCAGGAATATAACCCACTAGCCCCCAAGAAAATGGAAGACTTCAATGCCATGGTCTGAAGGCATGGACCCTGCCGCCTGCTCTGCTACATCCTGCCCAGGGAGAAGAAATGTGCAGGGTGCAGGGGTGTTTTTGAAGGACAGGACAAGCTATTTAAACTACTGCTGCAAGTCCTATCAAGAAGGCTTTTTTTTTTTATAACTACTGTTACCTTTCGATTAAAGAGCTGTGGTTGATTTAAGGATCTCCATCCASTCCAGATCTTTGCATGACCCACCTCCCCACATCAGCACTGACTCTTGTGTTGCGCTTCCCATCAGTCGCAGAGCTCCTGCTGTCTGCAAGCAGACAGGCTCCTGCGATCCCCAGATCCTGTCTCTGATTCCTCCACCCTTTTYTTATCTCCCCCTTCCAAAGGAAATGAAGTATTTGGCCACCACCACCATCTGCATTGCCAGGCATCTGAATAAATTAGTCATATTTGTTGCTCACCACCACTGTAGCATGACGGAGGCACAATAGAAAAATATATTCTTAGCTGCATAAAACCCGGCCAGCACACCAGTGGAGCAGAAACTTATTTTTATACATCTTCCAGTTTCTCCCTATCTTTCCCCATCCCCTCTCCCTTACTGCAGAAACCGTGGCCCAGGAGCGGTTCAGCTGCAGACAAGAAGCTGTACTGGCAAAGTCAGTTGTCTCCAGGAGGCTTCGGAAAGCTGCCCCCTGGACTTGTGCTTAGAGGAACAAGTGTTTTCCTGCTGGCTTTGGTTAAAGGGATTCCTTATGGATCCCATTGGTGTGTGCAAGGGGAATGTGCACCGTGTACTCATTTATCAGTGCAGACATGTTCCTGAGCATCTCGTGGAACGTGTCCACTGTCTTCCTGTAAATGTCCCTGCGTAGCACAAAAGGGCGGAAAAGGTTGAGAGGCTCAGCCCTCTGGAATATGATGGGGAAGCCCAGCTCTGCTGGTACCTTCCCATTGCCAATGAAGAAGTGGTAGAGCTTCTTCTCATGCAAACATTTCTCCAGGAATTTCAGCATGTCCTGTAGACGGGCCTCCAACTTCTCTGCGGCCCAGTCCTGACTGGGACGTGCCTGCAGGAGATGCAGCATCACGGTCTTCAGGTGGTAGTTGATGAGCCCACTTGGACCTGTGAGGCTGCACTGCTTCCCATGGAGGAAGGAGAGGATCTGAAGGCAGCTGACATGGCAGGCGTTAGCAGGCAGCGTTTTGGAGACCAGCTGGATGAACCTCCTCTCATAGACTGCGAAGGTGAGAAACCAGTGAGTGCTGGAGGGGAGGTCTGCTGCCAGGCCCCTCCGAGGAAAATGAGAGATGAAGTAAACGTCAGAGTTCTCGTACTGCACCACAGGGGTGAGGTTGAAGGCAACCGATTTCCCTGACCTAAATTTTATCTTCAGGGCTCCTGGCGAGTCTAGGAGGCTGAAGGAAAGGTCAAATTCGTACTTGTGGGAGATTCTGTTCCAGGCCTTGGTGACGGCGATCTGGAACCATTTCATGACTTGGTCAGCATCCAGATATTGAGTATTTTTGAAGCATAGGAGGTCTTCCATCTCACTGCTGGGCCTGGTAGTATTGGCTTGGCTATGGAGGAGGCACAGCATATCCTCCCCTAGCTTAGTCTTGTCACAGATGCAACCTGTCACATCCTCATCRGCCCTGCATACCTTGATAGTGCCATAACCTTGTTCATCTGGTGGAAAAGAGTCACCAGAGCACCAGGTCTGGGACCGGAAACAGTATGGCTCTGGGGGAGCAAAAGGCACTATCAGATCACAGACAAAAGGTTTACGCACTCTCCAATTCTCGTACATGCTCCCCACACCCATGCAGTCCTCCACTTCCATGTCAGCATCCCGGTTACAAACACTCCTCAAGGCCTCCAGCAGGTCATCTGCAAAGCCTTCCACCATCTCCCGCATCCTGGCCATGTCGCCGGTAGTACCCAGGATGCGCTTCTCATAGAAGCCGGCCAAGACAGCCTTGTCAGGGAAGGCCACTCCTTTAAATGCTTTCCCCAGGACAGCCATGTCATCCTCTTCTCCTGTGTCCTGCCAATTCCCTTCCTGGAAATCCTGCCTCCAGAGCTCGATCAGCAGGAAGATGACCATGGAAAGGGCAGTCCACATATCCCACCGGACCTTTTCCTCTTTGCTTTCCTCCACTACCTCTGCAGCCTTTTCGAGAGCCTTCTGTGTGGCTTCCTGCTCTGCGATTTCCTGCTCCAAGCGCAACTGCTCCAGCCGAAGGCTCTCCTCCCGCTCCTTCATCTTCTGGATGATTTCTTCCGCATTCTCGGGGACAGTACCATTTTCTTTAGGGAAGAGGAGCGGGTGGTTGACAATAGCTGTAATCACCACTAGGCACACCCGGAAGATTCCCACGGGCATGGCAGTTCCTTCCCTGGAAGAGAAAGAAAGGTGGAATGACCCACGATTCGGAGTAAATTCCCTCAAGAAGAAAAATGAAAGAAACTCCCCACTTGAATAAAAGCTTTGGCAACCTTTCTAGCCCTGAAAAAACTGCTTGAAGTCTAGAAGCTCCTAAGTGCATGCCTGTTTCTGCAAGTTATCAACCAAGCTTCCCAAAGAGACTTTATCAGCAGATAGTGAGGATGAAAGTGTCCTCTTATCAAATTAACTTTGAAGAACAGAACTGTGAAGGTGCTTGCTAGTGTCAACCCACTGTGATACTGCTGGGGCAGTGTTGGAAGGCATGTCCTTCCTCCCTCTTTTAAAGTTCTCAGGACAGAAAGGGAAAGAAGCAGGCAGGACCTCCCCAGATGTAAAAAAGTGGGGCTGGAGTTGACCACTGCTTTCCCTCAACATAAGGCTAATGTTGCAGATGTGGCAATGGCGTAGGCAGGGCTGTCCTGGCCACCTTCCATGTTATGCATGTCTGGGGACCCACACAGCCTGCTTGGATCAGAGCAATCTTCACTGCCGGTGCTGGCTAYGTGCACCTGGGTGGGAACAAGCCTGCATGGTTTTGTGCTTCTAAGCAGGCACTAGAGGCAAAGCTCTTCCTGCCTTTCAGCACCATCAGGATCAGGCTGTGGCAAACCCTCCCAGCCCCCAGGATGCCTCATGACTGCAGTCCCCAGAAAAAGGGCAGAGGCAGAAAGATTGCTAAACTGGAAAGGGTTTCCTTTAACCCAGTGGTTTTAAAAGCATTGGGTTGTTTATTTTTGGTGCTTACTTCACTATTAATCTATGGAAGACACTAGTAAACACCATGGCTTTGATCTAAGCCACCTTCCCCAAGCACCCTGTGGCTGCAGCCAGCTCACTCYGATTTGAAGTGACCTCAGCGTGGCTGTGAGGACACACCCCGGGTCTTGGTGTCACTGCGCTTGCCGCAAGCAGCCGTGTGCCAGCAACAGTCCCACATGTCACCCCTTGCACAGGCCCTTGGCATGGCCAAGACTGCTATGGTGTTTTGGARTTGCTTCGTGTGGTTACTGGCTCTGCTGCTCAGACCTCACACTTAATAAAGCTTTCCATGCCATGGGGCTCATGACGAAAGAATTTAATTCCCAGCTTTCTGGGACACGGTCCCATTGCTGGCGCATCCGTCTGGCCCTGACGAGGCCTCCCACAGGTGGCATTTCTGTTTCTGGAGGGCTAGCATCGCTATCAAGTGCCTGCTCAGGGCAGGACAATCTGAGGTTGTGACCCACTGCTGAGACGTGGCAAGCTCACCAGTCCCTCTTTCTAGCAACATTACCCCTCAGTCCTAGCACAGGGAGACCAGAAGGACAAGACAGACAAGCAGGGGTATTTCTTCTCCATCTGGGACATTTTAGTGCAGCACCTTTAATGCCTCAAAAGTGTGTTTGAGAGAAAAGGGTTTCTGTTACAGAAATAAAGTCTATCCATAAAATACCTAATCAATCAAACCAGAAAGAGTAATCTCATTCCTAACAAGCCAATTCAACCTGCTGCGGGAATGAGGCTGTTTCACAGAGAGCCAAGAGATGGTGAGGCACCGTGTGTGCACTGGGAGCTGAGGGCTGTAATTTTCTACCCCTGCAATAGCTCCTTCCTGGCCTGAACCCAGCATGTTTTGGTACCACAGCAACCCTGCTCTCCCAGCGTCTGGGCACGAAGGAGACATCTCTGGCAATCTCATTTATGCCTCCACAGGGCATGCAATAAAGATAGATCCATCCCAGTGGGCCTTGTTATCATTACTGCACAACAAACTGCTGGCTCTCGATTGCAGGAACCTAGATTTCCCTGATGCACTTACTGTACATGGGAACTGTATCCTTCGGCATGCAATTATCTTTGCTCACAAGAGGGCTGGGACTGGAATAACAAGGGAAGGGAACAGGATTGAGATGCATTATCCAAGCAGCAAGAAAATTCACACGGTGCTCAGGATAACACTAAGTGCCCCTCCCTGTGTAACACGTACAAACTACCCTTTTTTTAGATCCCATGTACATGCATAGATGCATGTCCTTACACAGACATTGCTCTGGTTGATGGTTTGCTGGCCTTTCTTGTCCTTTTTACATTTACATTAACTCTTTAACACATCAGGCAATGAATTAAAGCTGAATTAATGCCCAAAGCTGGGTGTTCCAGTTATTCTGTGAGCTGAGCCTGGCCACATTTTAAAAATAAACTGGGGTCGCCCTGCATTGCAAAGGGCTTTATCAGTTTGCCGGGGCAGGGCAAGGCAAGCTCCTTTCCTTAGTGCTACGCTCTTGCAGACCACGTGTGCTTTCCAAGCTTAAAAATAACATGGCCAAGGGCCAGGTGCCTCCTCTTGCAGTCTTGACCAGGATGACATTGCTGCTCTGCCCTGTTAGACCTCTGTGTCCCTGGGGATGAGATGTTTTGCTGTTACCGAACTACTTAGATGCATAAGACTGAAAGAAGTGAGCTTCCTTAGGATCTTCTTGTACCCTTCAAGACTCTCCCATGCCCAGCTGCCCATGGGCACACCGCTTCCAGAGCTTACCTGCCCCAAAGCTCTGCTATCAGAAGGGGTTAGGCCAGACATCCCCAAGTCCACCACTGGCCAGCTCAGCTGAATTCATTCGGAGTCACACTGACAGCCTAGGCGACCCCAGCTGATTTTGCAGGAGTAGGTTAGGAAGCACGCACACAACCTTTCCCCCAGCAAACTCTACCGGCATCAACCTCTGGAAGAGAGTCAGGAGGAAAACTGGAAGTGACAAGTTCCGGTCACGTGAACTTGCAAGAGGCATGTCTGTTTTCAGCCTGAACAGAGGCATTTTTCCTGGTCAAAACTGCCCTTTTGCTACTGTAGCTATTCACACCAGAAAATGAAGGCAAACATTAATCGCAGTTAAGGCTTAAGGTTAATCATGCTCAGTGACCAAGGTGCCTGGCCTTGACAGCAGCAAGGGTGGTATGGGCAGAGCATTCCCACAACTCATCAGACACAGCTTTCCTGGCTAATATGGAAAGACTAAATAATACAGGTGAAACCAGTAGCACTGCCTGCTAGGGCGGTCCAGCCTTCCCCATAACAAAGGCTGCTCTTTTCCCTTGCTTTTAACTTCAGCCCAAGCAATTTAAGTCTGATTAAAAATATTTATGCCTGCTCTGGCTGAGACAGCTTTTGTGTGGGGAAGAGGGAGAGAGTCCAAATGTTTCCAAGCTGGAGACTAAGAAAGAGAAACATCACTGTTTCATCCATGCATCCAATTTAGCAACATTTCAAGCAGGAGAGGAAAAAAAAGGTATTAATGAGGTTTTAAACAGCAAGTTCCCAAAGTGATCTTCAACTTTTTCCAAATTTCTGGCCCAGTTTTTTCCCATTCAAAACACAGACAATGTCCAGGCTCGGTAACAGGCTTACATTGAACTACTTTCTGCTGACCCAGGGCTCCAAAGCCCCCCCTGAGGGAGGGCACCGGGGGCCTTGCCGCATCGCAGGCAGGCCACCTCCGTGAGCAGCCGAGCCTGCCCTCCTCCCGGGCTGGGGCGTTCCCGGGGTGAGAGCAGAGACCCCACCTCTTATGCTCCCATGGGCACAAAGCAGGGARAGGAGCAGCGAGGCCGAGGAAAACTGCTCAGGAAAGGGAGGAGCGCCGGGAGGAAGCAGGTACATGGAGCCCCAATGCCTCCATGCAAAGCTCCATCTCTGCTCACTGCCCAGCACGTGATGTTTCTTGTTCAAACCTGACCCTGGCACCAGAATTAGTTTCCTTCTGGGTTTTTCTGTGGCATTCACTGCTTTAGCGACTGGGTGGTTCACCGATTTTAAGGTTAACGACTGCTCTGAACAACCCTGGGAAGTGAGGGGGCAGGCACCGTCCCACTCTCCAGCTGGGGAGCGAGGGCTCAGAGAGATAAAAGCAGCTGATCGCTCTGCTGCACAATTAGAAACAACGATCAGCTGCATCCTGCAGCACTTGGTACGTTCAAAGGCTTCACCAAGAGCACCTGCAGCCCTCCACCCTCAGCTCCCAGACAAGTTAGGCCTTATCCTTTCAAGCCTGAAGCAGCCTCCCTGGCTGGAGGATCCTGATCAACCCCACACCAGGTCCTGGGTGACGCAGGGAGCCCCAAGARGGGAAGGGGAAAGCTGACACTGCTATCGTGCAGTTCAGGTTGGTGCCATGACGCCACATGCAGAAGGAGGCCAGCTCTCACACTAAGCTGATCTGAAAGCCCTTTCGCTGCACAATTCAGTAATGTTTGGTTCACCCGCTCGCCAGGAGCACGGTTACAGGTAGCACGTTGCAAGGAAAGGGAAGCAGCACATGAAGCTCACAGGCGCGTAAAGCCCTTGCACAGCCAGGCAGYGGCTTGCTTAAGGTCAAGGGGTAGCTGGAGAGTACCCTCTGCATGGGGACTTTGAGAGCTGGCTGAAATCCTCTTGCATACACGTCATAAAAACCAAGGGGTGAGTATGCCCAGAGAGGCTTGCCCCAAAACTGCCACTGGAAAAGACTCTTCTCCTTTGCCACATTTGGGCAGTGCCAGCCACACCAAAGGCTGGAAAAGAAATGGGCTGGAGCTCTGAAAATGGTCCCTCAGGTGAGACCTGACTGGCCAGCCATGCTCAGCCCCTTGGCATTGGAGCAAAGGCAGAGTTGCAGCTCCTCACCAGCACAAATGCAGCCCTCTAAGCTGAAAAGCTGGTGCTGAGATCTTCAAACCAGCACTTGCTGTGCCGGCATCTCTGCAGTAACTGTCTTCCCCTCACCCGCGCTACTCGGGTCCCTGCACAAGTGGCCTTGAAGGAAAATCATCTGCCGAGACTATTGCAAGACAATATAAAAATAGCCATCGCACTGTTTCCTGACTGTAGTCAGCCCTGAAGGTGAATAGCGCTTGCAGCGCACGCTAGCGCAAGCAGATTTGCTTAGTGGTGTTTTATGTGGCATGGGGGTTAGAGCTCGGCTCTACCTTCAGCTTCTGCCTTGAAGATGTCCTCCCCACCTGGGAGCATCACAGAGCTCGTCTGGTGTTCATGTGGGCCAACCTGGGGCAGCCACTGCCCTGTGGCAGTGTGCGCTCTCCCCCTTCCCACCAGCCACCCTGCCATAGGGGATTTCCCTGCATGAGCAGCAAAGTCCTTGGCAGAGACGATGATGCTCAGAGCCATAACGACGTCCTGTCCCTTCCAGCTAAAATGTGCTCAACTTCTGATGTCCCCAAGCCTTTCTCACACCCTTTTCCACAGCAGCTTCAGACCCTTTTGCCTCCTGCTCAGTCTGGCAGAGGAAAAGAAAGAGATTTAAACGGCAGCTTGCAACTTGCCTCTGTAGGCTGCTCATGTGCTCTGAGCCCAGACAACCCTCCATCTTCTCTGAAGACACAGGAGAATATTTCCCTTTTATTAATGGTCCSTTTCTTTCCTCCAAAGCTAAATTTTTTCCACCTTTTATTCCCTTAAATTTTCAATCATGGGAAGCAAAACATGCTCTGGCTGGTGTTCAGCAATACACCAGACAGGAGTGAGCTGAAGCTTTGATTCTGAAATTAGAAAAACCCAGGTCAAGCCACTGAATGCCATTCAGTAATGCACTGGAATACACCAAGATGTCATTTACGACACACTTGATTGCTTCCTGCGATTTGGCTGACACAAAAGGCAGTGAATAGGTGGCTGCCACATTGTGTTTTGCTTTGGTAGGCTGCAAGAAAAGAGGCGATTCGAAGAGATGATAGAAACTACAGCTGGTTGGGAGCTTTTTTCATTGAAAGCTGCCAAGTTTTTGAAACCAGAAGTTTCATGGGAACAAATATGATTTCTGAGACTTTTTTTGGGAAGGTCCTTGAGGTCTGGAAAGGACTCCACTGCTTGTTTTGACTGGAGAGATTGATAGCCCAGAACAGCCACTAACCCGTACATGGGACTTTCTGATTGGGAAGATGTGAATCTCAAGCTCGGGGGTTTCAGGCCCAGCCCAGTTGTACTCCCTCATAGCTGAGCTTCTGGGAGCTCCATGATTCCTTCCCTTGCTGTAACAGAGAACAAATTGCCTTTTGGCCTTTGAGGGTATAGTCTGAAAATGCTTCTGCTGCATTTATGAAGGCCTAGTCAAGACAAAAAGTTTGCTGAAAACCCTCTGTAATGCACTATGTCCTCCAATTTGCAAATACCGTTGCCACCTCCGCAGGTATTCAGAGGTATGCCTGGCTGCAGCAGAAATTACGTTTCCTCTTACTGGGGACTACAAGCTCTGAGTTGTAAGAAACATGCACAATGAAAGAGAAATGGGAATTGCAGAGATGCATGTCAGTATTATTGTTCCTGCCAAAAACTTGGAAAGATGCACTTTATTTAGTCATCCCCACACAATGCTGCTGTTTTTCCACCATCTCCCCATCAATGTTTAGAGAGCAGTCGAAAGGCCTTTGCTGGCTCAGGACAGATGGTGAGGACAGTTTTCCTTCCAGCTGCTACATGTAAAGGAATAGACACGTGCTGCATAGATGTTCACGGAAAAAGWCAAAGGTACCACTAGAGAGATTGATACACTTGTGAATATATCAGGCTGGTCTCTGCCATTAGTTGCTGGGATTTTGTTGTTCAAATTTTGCCTCTTTTGCACAGAGAAGAATGAGAAAATTTTCAGGTTTTAATTTTATATGCACATATTTAAAAAGCAGAGCACAAGTCTATGCCCTTATAGTCTGATCACTTACTTAGGATGACAGAAACTTCTGTTGAAGGCTCTCCTCCAATTCAGGAGGGAGTACTTTAAGCTTTGGTCTCCTTCCCGGTCTCCAACCCTGAGGTTGCTGCCCTCATCACCTGGCTGCTTTCAGGTCAATGCTCTGCTCGTTTGACCTGGGCTTTCACAGGACTTGAGGAATTGGTTTTGGCAGGACTTCACTCAAACCTGTCTTGTTCTTGAGAACATTTTTACTGAAGAACTATTTTCTGGACTGGGCAGCGGAGGAGTCCCATTTTGGTGAAGAATTCCAGTCCAGAAGCAAGTGAGGTTTCCTCCCAGGTCAGCACCATGTTTGTTGGGGCCCACAGGTTATCCTGCACCCCCATGTGATGGATGCTGCCAGCTAAGCCAGCTCCTAGGAGACATCATGCMAAAGCACCGCATCTCAAAACAAGAGTTTCCATGTTCACTTGAGTCAGCAAGGTGGGGCTGCAGCATCAGGTGGGGCTAGCGAGGCGCTGGACCCTCAGGGCGGCTGGAGGGCCCTTATGGCTGAGGCAAATGCTCAGAGACCACRTACCGAAACACACCCCAGGGTGACTAAGGGTTTATTGCACCAGTCTACCCTTCCCACCCCACTGCATACGCATTAGCACGTGTGATCCTGCCTAGCTTTCACCTGGCACAGGCAGCAAGGGCCCAGAGGCTCAGACGAGGATCCCCAGCTGGTTTCTACTCTCCAGGACAAAGACACCACTGCTGCAGTGAGAACAYGTCCCCAGACCTGTAGAGAGCCATGAAGACCCCCAACTTCCCGCTCCACCATCAGCTTTGACAGCACCCAGCGCAGCCCACCCAGAGATCACGCAGCATGGGACAGCCMGGAGATGCTCCTTCTCTCTCATCTCTTGAGCACACAGTCAGCTGCAGCACACACAACCCAGCCAGGGAATTGGGAGCCACAAAAACGCAATACAGGGTCTGGGTGGCACCAACTTGTGCTGTTCTTTCACCCCCTATGAATTAAGTTTGCGTGCAGGATGTTGGTGTGATGAGCTATCGACAGGGACAGGACAGTTCCAGCCACAGCAGCTATAACTCATGCTCTGACTTGTCTTCTTGAGCACTAAATTAGTGCTACAGACAAAGTACCAAATTCCAGTTGCCAGCACAGTTGCAGTTGTTCAGCACAGACTAGTGGATCAGGCTCTGTCTTTGGCTCTCTACCAAAGCCACCCGTGGAAAGGACCGAATGCACCAATGTATGAGRTGCAGAGGTCTGGATGTTGAGACTGGAACCACAACCATGTTTAAAACCAGAAACAAGCCAGCTGGCCTGCTCAGGACTACACAAGACAGGTATGGCAGAACAACTGCCTTCCGAAACATGCCTAGAAGCCCCATCCCAGATTAGCTGCTTGGCCATAGGACAGCAGTTGGACAAGGTCACTTGCCTGGTAACTATTATTTTGCTGTTTGATTGAGAACACGTTAGCCTTTCGTAACATCCGTGGACATCCTGTCCCGAGCCTGCTGCAGTGCCAACGGGGTCAGTCGCGCAGCCTGAGTCAGACATCCTGCCCAACAGGTCTGCTGTGGACTTTCGGAAGCAATATTTTCCTCCCGGGGTCACCAGATCAGGTATTTCCAAGGAAATGATGATGCTGATCCTGTGTACAGGACTAGGTAGCCCTCCCTTCCCACGGACAGGCAGATTCGGGGTGGATAAGCACGCGAGTGGCACTGACATTGCTCTGGAGGCAGATGCTACCGTGTGGCCCCAGGTCCAAGCGAGGAGTGACTTTGCCAGCATCTCTCCAAGCAGAGGAGTGCTTGACTTGCCCTGGGAAGGACAGGGAGTCTCTCTCATGTCTTCCAGTCATTCACTACCTTTGCCATCAGGAAGCTTTCTCTCATGCCTCATTAATTCTCCCCTGCTGCAGTTTGAACCCCTAACTTCCCAGTAACCGCTGTGGGTAAAAGTAGGACAGATTGTTTCTTTTCTTCTTGCAGTAGCACTCAAGATGTTCAGAGGTCCTCCACTCCTGCCTCAGYTTTCTCTGCACACAGATGCATTTGTAAGATGTTGCCATAAAATCTCATGGCTCCCTTCCCCCAAAGCCTAAACAGTACARAGTTTTCTTTCTGGCTCAAAAGGAGTTATTTGCCCTCTAGGGCTCTTCTGCAAAACCCMAAGAGATGTGGCATGTGTTAGATTTTCAGTTTCAGCAGCAAGCAGAGGATTTATCTGGATATTTCTAAGTCGCTATTTCTCAGTGCATATAGGTATCACATCACTGACCAGAATGTGATTCTGGCCCCCTCTTCCTGCCCCAGAAGCCAGCAGCCACCATCAAGGACAGCTGTAATAACTGCTAAATAAACGCAGAACCACGTCATGCCCCCAAAGCACTCACTGTTTACTCACGGTAAGGCTGGACCCAAGAGGGGGTACCCATGGAGACCAGGAGACAAAGCTAACAGCGTGAGGAGTGTGTTACTCAGCATCCTGCCTGTTGCCTAAATGTGGTTTTTTGCTTTTTGACTGTGCAAGCCAGCTCAGCTCTTGTCAGCAAGCAGCACGTGGGCAGTCTGTGCAGTGCCTCGGGTTCCCCCTGCCACGGCCAAGGAGGGGTTTTACAAGTGGGAAGGTRGTGCTGGCTGCGGGGGAGGCAGGAGGGGAAAGGCAGGAAGTGTGCATGTGGCTCCCACCCACGTACCGAGCCGTTGTGGTAGGATCCCGGCCAGGAACAGCTTGGCTTTTTAAGCCAAATAAATTTTGTCTGTTAATTGTGAGGAAAACAATTGAGTAGACTGAACTTTTGTGGTTTGTTTTTTTTGTTTGTTTGGTTTGTTGTTTTTTTTTTTGTTTGTTTTTTTTTTTTTAATGAGGAGGAGAAAAGACACACACCAAGAAATAAAAAAGAAAGTTGGCTTACCAACCTCATCAGCTCCCTCCCCCTCAAGCCCAACATGATGGGAGCCCGGGCAATAGCTGGTCGTTCCCTTGCACAATCTTTCATCAGCACAGATGGACACAAACTCCCTGCTGCTTTACCAAAAGCCTGATAGTGTCAACCACAATGTATGGAGCAATGTCACCGCACAGATGCTCTCTGGTCTCCACCTGGTGCTCATGCTGGGACCCACCCTGGCTGTCACCCCCTCAGCCACACAAYCTCCCCTTGCTCGTGCAGGCAGCCATGGCTCATTGATCCCAACTGGCAGTCACCTCAGGGAAAGGTGGCGAGGATAGAAAAAGGGTTCAATTGCCAAGATGTTTGTTTAAATCTGCCCTCCCCTTTTCCCCACTTAATTCTCAACAAGGTGGACAAAATCACACCAGTGTTGTTAAACAAGGCAGTTACTCTGACTCTYCACATCCTAAGGTGAGCATATGCCCTACATTGCTACACATCCAACTTAACTGTATATTGTACATCCATTGAAACGAATGCTTTGGTATTAAAAGGGTTGGTGGAAACATTATTAGAAAGCTGATTTCCCAGCARGGATACACCACTCCAGCACATCTAAGAAAAGCACATGTGGATATTGGCACAGCTCAGACGTGACTCTCAGAATGATTATGTTTTACATGTGGAACTACGAAGTCCATTTCAGTCATSTAACAATGAGCACTTACATATTACAGACAGTGGAAAGCACAGTAGTTGCCAGGCACTTCCACACTGAGATACTGAACAAAAACACAGCAAAAAGAAATTGTCATTGCAGGCTGGGAATTTGGTTGATCTGAGATCTTCTACTCCACCACAGTCTTGACTCAGTGACAAAGTCACACTCCTATGTCAGGAGACTTGCAGGCCCAAGTATCTGCTTAAACAGGACTCAAAAACACTGGATGGGATTGGAGGTCTGTGTAATATTGGACTATTGTTTTGCTAACTAGTTACAGCTGTTTGTATTCAAACAGTTGGGGAGGAGCAGTATTTAAAAGCTGGCTATTGTAGCCAAAATGTCACTGCAGAAATGAAAAGCAATGCTTTATGCAATTGCCTGAAATCCCAGCTTTTTTATAAAACACAATATAGTTCCTTAAATAAAGTAAAAAACCAAAACAAAACAAACCTGACTGTGAAAGCCCCTGCAGGGATGGGTAGAGGTTGTGGAAGGAGGAGAGAGCAAAAAAGAGCACTTCTACTGCAATGCCCCGTTTCCTTGACTCTCACTAGGATGACTCCCCGATCTAAGCAGAGGCACCCCGCATTGCACACCAGCATCTGCAGGAAGAATCAGACCCTCTTACTTCATTACCTGGTGGTTCTAGAAAAGAACAGGAGAAACAACACAAATGCTTTGGGAAGCAGTAAGCCCAGTCTTGGCTTGCTAGTCATAAACCTAAAAACTGCCAAGAGACACGCACGCACACAAATATGTTGGCTGCAGAGTACTACTGGCTAACCCTGCTTTTCAAAATAAGTTTGAATAAATAAAAATCAGAAGAAAAAAGCAAAGCCACACAAGAAAAACTGCCCCACTTCCGTACAATATTTCCATGAAGCTCATCCTTTCAGCACCTGTGGCCACCAACTCGGAGCCATTTTCACCCAAGGGAATGACTCAGAGACCAGCCTATTGCCACATGCACCCATATTTAATAATTTCCATGTGCTCTTTGCTCAGTCCCCTCTGCTTACCAATAAAAGAAAATATCTTTAAGCTCTTTCTTTCCCTGAAGAATTTGTAAACTGAATGCTGGGAAGAAAAACTCTGAAAAGACTCAATGGGATAAGAGCGACGTAACATGCGCTGCTGTAGCAAAAGTACCAAACACACGTTAAGGCTGCGAAGACACGTGGTTTTCATTTGGAATGTGTGGGGTGAACACATAAGCTTGCTTTCTTTATAACATAAGCACAACAAAGGAAGGCTTTGTTTGAAAGGCAAGGGACAGCCTCTCCGCACACTTAAAGGCTGTTACCACGTAATGGGAACTGTGAGTCGTAGCTGTGGGGCCCCTCCTCATAGGCACAAAAATCCCCTCTGCTGCATCAGGCAAGGAGCTTAGCTTAGCAGCGAGCAAAGACAGCTTCCAGCCCCGCATGGGAGACTGAAAGTGTCCAGGACTAGCAGCGAATACAAGTCTGAGCTGAGATCACATGTTGTGGATGACTTACAACGTAAATACGTCCCTTTCAGTCGACGTTTCTTCCTGTAACTCCTTCAGAGCTTGAGATCATAACCCAGCACTCGTTCCAAGAGCATGAAGCAGCTATGGCTCAACAAGGAGGTGGGATGGATGTCAGCCAAGCACCTTCAGACCATCTTTTGACTTTGGCTGCAGAAGAGTGTGGCCATGATACTTGGACTGAGCATAGCCAACTCGCTAGGTAGGACTGCAGTAGAGCTCTATGTCCTTAAGTCACCTAGTGTGCCAGATAACTTATGTCACTGTGTGTTACAGTAGGGGAGGGTCAGCTGACGGATTCCAGCTACCCAAAATACAGACACCCATCTCATCCTTGCCTCTACTAGCCTGGGAGAAAAAGATAAGGGTCGTCTTCAATTATAATGAATGGGTTGCAATCTGCAGTGCAGAAGTGGCTGTGCTGCAGAAAATCCAAGTGTTTTCTCTCACGTTTCCAACAGTCCCAAGGTATTTGGTTGCTAAATCTCCAGAGGCCTTTAGAAATCAAAGTCTCATCTGAAACCAGTTGCAGTCAGGTACCTGAACATCCAGGAGGAAATAGCTTAGGATCTAAGCATTTTGGGAGGAGATACACACACAAGCACAAGCCYCTCTGGGAAGCACTATACCGTGAACATCAAGTGTCACAGTTTAAGCTTGAGAACGTCTCCTTAGCTCCATCTCTGGTATGTGTTAATATTCTGCAAGAGCTTAAAAAATAGGGAAAAAAAGAGGTCTGAAAAAGCAATACGGTCTCCTGCCTCTGCCTACACACACGGCTTACACTGCGCCTGGATGGTTTCTGGCAAGTCTTTGTCTACATTGTTCTGAAAAGCTTCCAGCAAATCTCCTTCTCTGCCTCCCCAGGCAGTCTAGACTACTGCTTAACTACCTCTACCCGTAGGAAAGTCTCCTTATCACTGCATGTGCTTTCTCCAAAACAAGGTGTAAGCCCTGCTGGGATTCTGGCACATACAGGCAGTATCTTGTCTTAGGGAGCTACTTCCCTCCCTGTGGGCAGCGTGGGAACCGTTTGCTCCCACTCTTCATCAGGTGCTCACCAAGCTTCACCAAATCCTCTGCAATTTGGAAGAACTGAAAGCAAGGCACTCTGAGGCTGATTTTCATTGTTTTCATTTGGGTTTGGCCGCAAACTCTATCTTTTCAATTGATGGCGCCCACCATCCCTTGAGGCAACCCAGAGAAAGATGCAGTTGCTTACACAGGTGGCTCAACTGACGCCTCACAGCTAATGTCACTTTTCTGCTCAGGTGCAAGAACCTTCTCTACGTGCTTTTCCCCCTGGTTTCGAAAGCGAAGGAACAGTATGTTTTCCTCTGCCAGGCAACTGAAAGAACCATGTGAATCGGACACTGTGCCCAACAGGACTTAAATTCTGCAACAGTTGGCCTCAATGGTCCTCATCCTTGCCAACACCATGCTTGATTTTTCCAAGCCACATGCATGGCAGTGGGGTGCATCAGATGTTTTCCCTGTAAATGCTGGAAAAGCATTTCTGCCTTGAGGCAAATATCACTGATATAAATAATGTGCTAGATCAGCCGGAAAAACCTGCCTCTGGAAGAGGGATAATAATGAAAGACGGTGGGGGGAAAGGAAAAAGAAAAAGAGCTTCATTTACACACAGGAGGATGGCAATGGGCCAGCTCTCACAGCTTTGATTGGGGCTGGCTGGAGGAGCATGCCAGGGAATGCTGTGAGCTGAGCTTTGCTAAAGCAGAGCAGCCGTCTGAGCTGACTGGGATGGGAAGAAGGGGACAGACACCACCCAACACAGACGCAGATCCAGAATAAATAAGAAAAAGAAAAAAAATCACGTGGAGTACATGAAGTAACAGGTACTCAGAGCTGTAGCAGGACATTGTGGCAGCCAGGACTGCTGCTCTGGCGGCCACCTCTGCTCCAGCCATCAGCTCCAGTTCTTCSCTTCCCACCACTGCTACCCGCAGAGCCTCCTGTCACATGCTTGCAGAGCGGCACTGTCAGACGTCCGAGTTTCACCTGGCAGTTCTGCTTTCAGCGGGTTTTTCAGGGTTTTTTGTACAAACATGGAAACTCTACACATCGTGGTCTTGTAAAAGCCACTATTTCCCTTCAATCCGGCTGCCTCTGCTGTCAGCCCAATCATCAGGAGGTTACCCAGGCACTTCCAGGCCTTTGCTCTCCCTCTAACATCTGGAGGAGGGGGGATCTAGTGCTTTCCCAACCTGGGTAAGGTACCTCTGGCAAGTTCTCCTGCATAGCAGCAAATGCAGCAGTAGCTGCTGTCAGCAAAGCTTGGACCTGTTGGTTCCCTTCTGCCATCACTCTCTTGACTAGACCCCAACTGTATCAAGCAGTCAGATAAAAGCAATTTTATACTGAATGACAAGAGAGAGAGGCTTTTAACACTGATGATCTAAACTGAAGCCATTTCCAAATTAAACCTTCACAATATTGCTACTTTTGCTTTGCAAGTGCTGTCTGACCCTCGCTGCTGGGAACCTTTACTAAAATATGAGCCACATGACTTTCCTTCCGGCATTTCTGCTGCAAGGCTCAAGATCTCCTAGTGAGAGCCCATCAAGAAGCTTTATTAAATCACATCAAATCTGGAAGGAAGAATGACCCCCGGAGCACTTACCTGCTACACGACTTTSCAGGTGCTCATTAAACTTCACATTACTACTGTCACCGTGATGCCGAGAAGACTATATTCAGTCACCCACCGCTGAAGCACAGCCAGGAAGTCTGCAAAACACAAAGAGAATGAATGAGGAAGTTCAAGGCAAAAGATGGGTACATAATGCAGTTATCTAAATTAGAGATTGATTAAAAGAGATATTAACTCACCCTCTTACCTAATAAAATGATCATAAAAGCACAAGAGACCAGAAATAATCAGCTCTAAAGTGATCAGGGAAGAGTTAAAACACTGCTTCTCCCATGGGAAACCATGCAAATCACTCCGCGGGTCTGTCAGCGTTGCAGACATACCAGCAAGCCAGGACCTTCCTCCTCTGACTCCATCCGCACCCACCAGCCCTCTCCTTTTAAAACGGGTTAGGGTCAAATAGCAGCTGCATAAGTGCAAGGGCTAGACAGTTTTGTCTGGGATTGGTTTATCTCAGAAAAGGCATCAAGCTGCTGTAAGCAGCTTGCGTAGAAATACTTGCTCAGGGAGCTGGGGTTAGAGATCTAATGTGAGAAACAGAAAACGCAGGAGAAGAGGCAGGAAATAAGTCTAAGAGCATACAGGAAGATGTGAAACACAGAACCGCAAAAGATAAACTACCGTATTTAAGTTAAGAAATTTTAGGTGAAACAGGAAACAAAGCAACGTCCTCCAAGCAGAAGCAGGAGTGGATGGGCCCGACAATCTGGTTGCAGGCAGATAAAGGAGATGTTGCCTATCTGCAACAGGAGCTGGGGAACAGGAATCCACCGCCCTCGTTACCAGCCACGATCACCACTTCAAACCCTCTGTCTTGATCCAAAGGATGATGGAAATTCATGATGGAAATTCATGGATGATCCAAATTCATGATGGAAATCATGAATAGCCCTTCTGTGGGCTGAGCTGGGCTTTGGATCTGGGTCCTTTAAGGGCTCGGTATTAGGTTGATGTGTCCTTGCTCTCCTGAACCCCTTCACTTTGGCAGCTGTTGKGAAGGGGATGGCTCAACCCTCCCTCCTCCCACGTACCTGCTCTGACCAGGCCACATGTACGCTTTCACTTCTCCGTTTTCGTCTTCAACTGTGAGGGCAAATTGGGCAAACAGGCTCTGCCCTGACCTCCCAGCGCCTCGCAGCCTGCAGGGCTGGTGTCAGCCAGCACCACGACACTACCAGCAGCAGCGCAGCCTGCTGAGCACAGGAGCGAGACACCCCAATCCCAAAAGGGCTGGATCTGCACTGTAATATCCCGGTGGATGTTAGCTCTCAGGGCCTGCAATGCCTGGTCGTGTGGTGGCTCAGGGCCAGTTAGGTACAGCAGGCACTTCTGCTTGGAGGAAAGGAGCTATGAGGTGCTGTGCAGGAATTGCTGCTACAGGACTTACACGGTCTCACTTGTTAAAATAACTTTTAAATCTCAAAAGAGAGAGTTTAAGTCAGGGTGTCCCTCTACTATATGTGCATAGATGTTGGAGAGACCTTGACCGAACCTTAGGGGATGGTCTAAGGTCACTACAAGAAGGTCCCTCTCAGCAGTGGGTGCGTCTGCGCTGCATCCTCACACGCTAGCACAAACCTCCTCTCGCCCCCTCAGAGACAGTCCGAGCAACACAGCAGAGTGTTTGTTGTGGGTCAGCCCTATACAAGAACCTCCTCTCCACGCCAGAAATCAAACCCACCCCTGCTCCAGTGAAGCTCAGCAGCTAGTCTGGCCTTCAGGTCAAGGCAGTAAAACCTGTTTGTTTTGGTGAATCGCCAGTCAAGGTTGGCTGGGCCAACTTCGCATGGCCCATGTGTGCATGGAAATCAAAACAAGCTAAAATAAGAGCCCTGTTGCAGCTGCACCCCTGGGCCAGCTCTCCGTCCCTCGAGCTGCTTGGAGTTTGGCTATCCACCTCCCCTCCTATTGTCCACACTGAGGGGTGAATGGGCAGAAGGCTTTGCTTACACAGCTGAGCCCACATCCCTGTAAAACCTGGAATTCATGGTTGGGCACACGACGATGCCGAGCAGCGCACACCCTGGCCACGCTTCCTCCCTCCCACCTGAAAACCAGAGTCTCTACCTCTCTCCACCACCCAGCAATTACATGTGCTGATGGAAAGTATGCTGCCTGGCAGCAAACCTTCTTTTTCCCAGTATAAATGGATTATAATAACACTTGGGAGAGAAAGAGCTGGCCCACCCAGCAGCCCATTTTAAAGGGGATGTGAAGGAACAAGCCAGGAGCTTTTTTCAGCTCCCCTCTCCATTGCACCATTGCTATGGATTGCAATTGAAATTCTGCGGAGCAGAGCATGCAGGACAGGACAGCACAGGACAGCAGGGAGACTTGTGCAGACTCTTCATGGAGTTCATATACTTTATCAGTGCTCCCCAGAACAACTGCTTCTTAATGTTCACCTTGTTGACAGAGGCTGAATTTAGCTTAAATTTTGCTAGGACAGTTGTTTTAGAGAGGATGCAGATGTGGCAGGAGAAAGCAATACAATTAGAAAAATAAACCACTCCTTTTGCTGTGTACCCATTGCACTCAGGGAACTGATTTAAGCTATTGGGAAAAAAAAATAGTATGCCACTATACAATCCACTAAGTGCATTTCCTGATATCGCACTATCTGCATTAATTCTTTTGCAGGCAAGCTCCCAAATCCTGAAACAACAGTCAGCAGGTAGACAGTCGCAAAAGCCAGCCTAAAATTGTCCTTATGAAAACCATACAGTTTTTGCTTAAAAAAAAACCTCAGAGATTAGTTAGATCAGCTCATGGAACACCAATGTTAGGTTTCTGCAGGTCAGATTCCCTCCCGCTGGTACTCATTGCCACGTAAGGAGGATCACAAGCACTGGCATCCTTCTGAGACTGCCATGCAGCAGAGGCACCCAGGACATGCAGCTTTGGTGGCCCTAGTCGTCAGACGGCCTGAAACAATCACTCAGGAAAAGCAAAGTCCCCCAGTCCCCGACCAAGGCTACTTAGTCTGACTTGTAGTGGGGGGGGAGAAAAAAGAAAAAAACCAGGCTGTTCTTAGTATATTGTAACGCTCCAAGCAACAAAAAGAGGAAGACAGTTAGGTGGGGAGGGGCCACCGCCTGAGCTCTTGATAAACAGGTACAATGCCTTTGGCACACACAGGTCATTTCTCCCTTGCAGATGCCGCTGGTGCAAACACAGATCACTTCATTCTGCCACCCGAGTCATGCAAAAAAAAAAAAGTGTCATCTACCAGCTGGGGGCCAAGCAGCCTCAGGGCTGATCCCAGTACTGACATTGGCTCTCTGACCTTTGGCAAATCAATTCACCTCTCTCCACATTTGTGGCAATCACACTTAATACGTGCATTTCCCATGTGGGAGCAGTGTGAAGCATCTATTGTGCTGAAAACAAGATTGAAGAGAAGGTTTTAAGTTTCCATTCCTAATTTCCATGCTCTGCTTTTCCTCAAGGACTGAAGAAACGCCTTTCAAGTGTATTAAGGAAAACTGGGACCAGTAGGTTTTAAAAGCGGATGTCTATGAAGGTAGACAGAATCACTTTAGTCAGAGCTGCAGAAGAGCATTACCATCATCACCAAACCAAACTCAAAAACCTCACAAGACAAACCATGCTGCACTACAGCTGCTCTCCTGCCCAAATGCTGCTTGCCTGGCAGCTCAAGTCCTTGCTTGGCAGCTCGGACCAAACGCTCATGCCTGAAGGAGATCCGCTGGGTATAGTTTAGTCCTATAGCAGTCATTAAAAACACATTAATAGTAATGTTTGCTTAGAGACACTGCTGGAGCTCATCTTGCCTGACCACATAACAGACACCAACAGCAACATGTCCTCTTTTCCCAAAGGATTTTAATATGGCAGTTCCCAAGAGAACTGCTTCAGTGGGAGATTACCAAGTTGAAGATGCAAAGGCCACTAAGGTTCTGGTTCTGCGTGTCAGTTTTACAGCCCATAACTTCCAGCATCCCAGTCCTGACTCACTCTGATTTGAGCTACAAATACCTACTGACCATCTTCAAAAAGATGCCCACACACACGAACAGCAGCTCTACTAAAAACATCACTCCTCTCTGCACTCATTAAGAGAGATATACTGTATCTCAGAAGAAAGGCAAAAAAGTTTTGTAACAAGCTAAGCCCAAGCCACGTAATACTGAACACGCAGCAAAGCTCAGTGATGCCTTTTGCATGGACTGTACGTGCCTGAGACCACCACCGGCCCAAGGAACCCCCGCGCTGTCGGCACCAGCAAGAAGAGGTGGTTGCGGGGTCTCTATTCAGCACGACTCGGTCCCGCTGAGGCTCCCCACGCACTCCGCCGAAGGGGGCTGCAGCCAGCCCTCCTGCAGCTCCCGGGGCCCCTGAAAGCAGGCTGCCTTCTGCTCCGTGCGCTTGGCTCCTGCCCGGGCTGCGGAGAGAGGAAAGCCGAAAGATCTGTAGAAACTTTGGTGGGCACAGTAATCTGCCCCAGGGGCCTGATGCCCGAACACCCGCCGAGACGAGCCACTCGCGCGCGGAGAGAGCACAAAAAGCAAAAGTTACTCCGTAAAGAGAAAGGGGGGAAAGTCTCCCCGACGCGACCTGTTGCAGGCAGACGCCGGCACCCGCCGCACCTAGTCCTGCGGCTTTGCTCTCCGAAACCGCCCCGGTAAACACACGCACACCCCCCCCCCCCGCGTGCTGAGGGTCTCCGCAGCCCCGGACGAGACTTACCGGGCCGGGGCTCCGCCGGGGCCGCCGCTCCCCCCCGCGGGAGGTCCGCGCAGAGCGGCGGGTGTCGGGGCGGCGGCGGCCGCTCCCCGGGCGGCGGGGCGTCCCGCAGCGCGGCGGCTCCGCTCCCCGAGGTGCAGGCAAGTCCGCCCAGCCCGGCCGGAGCGGGTTTCCTTTTCTCTTGGGTTTGTTTTTTGTTGTTGAGGGTTTTTTTT